>JAQFYE010003247.1:0-15809 GCA_034694305.1 Protaphorura glebata
AGTTTGACTAGGTCATTCTCCATTTCTTCTTTCAGGTTTCGGACAGCATTAACATGGGGATTATTAATAAGAAATAGAAAAGCAGCGGAGCAGAGGTTGTAATTTTCCGAGTAGAATCCGCCATTCTGCCATCGTACAAAATGAATGCAGGAGTGACGAAAAAATCACATTTCAATTTCAGTTTCGTACGCACCTCCAGATTTATATTTGAATTGACTTGAACTTTGTTAGTTAATTGTTTTTACTACGGTCATGAAACTTTTTCTACATTGAACCTGGTGGTTCATAATCATTCCCTCCCGACCACGATCTGTTGCAGATGAAGGCACCCAGCGGATGCGGTCACATACTTTGAATATTACCGCTGGAAAATAGTGCCAAAGGGATTGCCACACGTTTGTCCTACTTTCATTACGCGGGAGACAAGAATAATAGTAGTAGTAGTAGGGAATTGTTCGAGTGAGTTCCGGACCGCACCGTACACAAAAAGGGACCGTGTTAATTTATTGTTTTATTTTATGATCGGATGTTTCGTCGAAATAGGTTCAAAAACTTTGCAAAGATACTGAAACAAAATTTAAAACGGAATGGCGACACCTATGAATTAATTGTGATTAAATATTGCATACTTGTTAGGTTCTTCCTTTCAGTATATCATGTTGTACATTTTAACGGCTTTGTGGAGAAAAATCTCTGCGGTATTTCTAAGCATGTATTAGCACGTAAAATGAAGCCAAGGCAAAGGCCTCAATTGCCTCAGATTTGTTGGGTATGACGTGTGTGTGTGGGGAATCCAAAATATATTCTTATGTAGCTAAAGAGAGGATCATTCAAGGCAAAGAGAGTAAACAAAGTGATTACAGTTTTGAAGAGGTCTCAATTCGTGTAAACAAACTAAAAAAACAACCTCTGGTCGCAAATCACTGTTTACCTCACAACGTAATCAGATGGGAAATGCAGTCAGTTATGCAACTTCATTTGGTTGTTACGGGAGACAACAGTGAGACCTCCTCCCTGCCTACTCTCCTTGAGTCAAGGCGTGTAGTATAGATGTGCCAGAGATTGGTTACGCATGCATGGTGTAAATTATTATTTCCTTCTCTGACAATTTTATGGTTAAGAGAAGATAAGAGGTACTAGAAAGAATACCTTCAAACCGTTTAAACCGAGTCAGATTTGGTTCCTTTCAACATACAAAAAGTGTGAAGTAGAGCACTTAGTTGGACTAACAAGGGAACCTTTCGTAGTAATCATCGAATTTCGACCTGAAATATTTTTTCTATAAGTTCATTCACTTGTATTAACACAGTGTGAGGAATATGTCGTGCCACTTTTGTCAAAAACTGCTTTGGGTGACCTTCTTAATGCACAGAAATATGAATTAGGAAACTATTTTTGCGAATGGACTCATTTTTGTGTGTTAAAAGTGAGAACTTTTGTGGAAATGGTTTTCAAATTCCCATGTCTGTACATTAGAACTTGAGGTTCACCCAAAGCAATTTGCGGCAAAAACGTCATGCGATATTTTACACTGTGAATGAATGAACATTTTTTGAAAAATTTTCAGGTCAAAATTCGATGAACACTTGGAAAAGTTCCCTTGTAAGAAGTATCATAGAAATACATGTTAATGCGATGTCAAACGGATAATTAGGTCATGCAGGGACTGAGTCTTGCTAAAAGAAAAAAACCAAACTAACTACACGGGGTTCACGTTTTCATGCATTCCTACTTAGCAAGTGCTCATATACGCGAAGTAAATTCTGGACTTTATATGTTGCAATGTGTACTGCATGTAGTCGTCACAATGTATTATATTTGATATCTCATACAATTTAGAACATGTCTGACTTGAAATGTTCTCAAAAGAACTCAAAATGACTTCAATAAATTTGTTCATATATTAATTATTCACTCATCACGGTTGTAGATCTACAAGACATTCTCAGTTCCGCATTCATTTAGTCCAATTATTTCTAACTCGAGCTTTGATTCCAATATCTCCTTATATATATACTTTCTCTCCGACTCCCTTTGTTTAAACTTTAAACTAACTAAAATAGACATTAAACTTGAAGTCAATTATGTTCAAAGAAATCGTCATGGAAATCACGTGATTCCCAGACACATGGATGTATCAGAATTACTGTCAAAATTTTAAGTGTTACTATTTAGTCTTGTTGGAGTCACAAATGACAATAGGATGGAGATTTTACCTTCATGTACTGTGTCATCTTTGTCATAAAATAATTTCTTTGTCAAACGTATACACTTGTATTTATATTTAGAGAAGTTTACATAAGAGATGATTAGAAACAAGAGTCTAGATTGTCATAAGTAATTTAATGATCCTGGCATTGGATCAGATAAGTGTGTTTCGCATGAGAATAATCAAACGGCGACAAAAGTCTTGGGACCGGAGACGAAATCTCTCTGCGTGTCTCAGCAATGGTCTTCAACCTTTGCAATAATATTAATAATACTCACACTAAATTCAATAATGACGTGAGATATTGGCTGATTGATTATAGAGATGGCTCGATCGTTGCTCTGAATAAATTTGAAGAAACTCGTGCTCCTTTGTATAGTCCAGTAATTATTTTGATACTCAACGGGGACCGTTTATTTATAAGTTGCTTACGATAAGTTTGACCAAACAAACAAAACGCTATGTTGTATTTCCATCTATCATGGCGAAAAAGGAAAGCAGAATAATTTCTTAGATTCTCCAAAATACTCTCTACAAAAGAATTCAAACACACACATCTGCTAAGTAATTTGATTTTTATTCTAAAGCTAAAGTTGAGACTACAGGACTACACCGACACGGACGCTGATATGAAATGACATATTTAATAGTAATATTCATGAGAGAAGTAAATCGGAAGTAAAATGTTGAAAGTGTCTGATATATTCGTCATAATGTATTCAATTACAAATCTTGACACAATTGGACTCTTCCTAATTCTGCGGGTCGAATTGATCTGAAAAAGAACTCAGAATGCGGTTCAGATTTAAGTAAATTTGGTAGATTATCAATTATACGCTGTTTACTACCGCCTGTACAAGATATACTGCAGGGTGTTCCCTAAGTTTTTTGTCCAATTATCTTTAAGTCAAGCTGATGTCTAATTTCTATTAAACAATATTTGCCACAAGTTGCTCCTAAAATGGAAATCTGTCATATATGTTTGTAAAATCCACTATTAAACGATCTATGACTTTGGTTACAGTTCCGTGCTAATGCGTTTGGATGGTTATTTATTCAATAAAATATTCAGCTTCATTTTCATGCATTTTGTGATGGGTTATCTATAAAATACAAACTAAAATACGTTTCTGTTATATGCGGAGTTAGACTCTGCAAGGGGAGCAAATGTTTATGAACCGCCTTGTACATAATTATCTCCCTCACCCTTTGTTATTCCCGTATTGTGTCAGAGGTCCGCATTTTAATAAATGTTATTACAAACTTCATGCCTGAATTGAAGAACTTAATTAATTTACTGACTAAATATTAATCAATTGGATTTTGGATTGGATTGGATGTAATTTTATTATAGTCAGCAATAATCGTAGCTCACACAACGTAAACATCAAAAATGAAACATTGAATTATCAGTTAGTGACATCGATTCCGACTTGTAACTAAATTACTTAAAATGAGAGGAAGAGAAAAGAAGAGAATCAGATATTAAATTTGAAATCCAATTCTGTTGAAAGAATTGGTCACCGAAATCATATGAAATATCTTTTCAGACACATGTAAGATGACTCACGATTACTGTTCATATTTTAAGTGTTTTTATTAAAGTCATGTTGGAGTCAGAAGTAGTCATTTGCAAAGATGGAGATTTAACCTCCATGTACAGTGTGTCTAATATGTATTGCCCCTCCCCCTACAGCAGTAACCCATATAGGCACAAACACACCCGATACATCGTTGGAAAGGTCAGCTCAAGTGGGATCTCTGACACATCATTTGAGCGCAGTAGCGCGTCGCGTTCGCACGCGGTGAAGGAAAATAAATTTGGTTCTCGCCGCTTTTTCACGGTCTTCAGTCTGAATAGCCGTAAAAACTTCAAAAATTCGAAACAAACTTTACCACTGCATTCCAAAATTTTTAGCCATAGATCGACAATTTCTGAGCAAGTCGATTTTTCCCGAAATTTCACTTTTTCTGAAAACACACCAAACTGAGATTTTGAGACAAAGTCGATTTGCTCAGAATTGGCTCGACATGCCATGAATCAACATTTACAGAAAAGGCTCGGGAATGCAGTGAAGTTAGATTTTCGAATTTAAGAAGTTTTTACGGCTATTCAGACGGATGACCGTTAAAAATCGGCAGAAGAACGGCAAAAACCCGATTTTTTCACTTTCACCGCGCGCTGCGCCGAACGCGACAAGCTACGGCGCTCAAATGATATGTCAGAGATTGTGTGTGTCTGTGTCTATTTTGGTTACTGCTCTAGAGGGGGGACAATACATATTAAACACCCTGTAGTGTGTCATCCTTGTCATAAATTATTTTGGACATGTCAAACGTTTACACTTGTGTTTGTATTTGGAGAAGTTTGCATAAGAGATGGTTAAAAACAGGAGCCGGTTTACCAGCGTGTCTGAGAATAATCAAACGGCGACGAAAGTCTTGGAACCGGAGACTAAATCTGACTCAACGTCTTCCCTTGCAATGGTTGTATAAACATATACAAAATCAAGCGAGTCGAATCGACTTGTTGGGAAAAGTTTGGATGACTTAATAGCATGCGGATTCTGAATCAATGAGACACAATAGTTACCACAGTTTCCGGATTGTACGAAAATACCAGAATATGTATGTTCAATGCTCGTATGTACATACAAGGTATAAAATTTAATCCCTCTCCCCACGCACAGCTTTAACCACCGTATAAAATAAATTGGAATACAACATGGGCTGAGTCATGACAGAAAACTTCAAATGGAAGGTCGTCTTTGAAATATCAGTTTGGTTCAGTTAAATTGTGATTTCTTTGAACGGTAATTTAGCCGAAACGCGCTCAAATAATGCTGTACTTTTTGGATTTTTTTATGCTATATTTTGAGAATGTTGTACCCGAAAGGGGAAAGTCGGTATTTGGCTGACAAGGCATTTGGAGAGAAAAATTGGTCTTGTTTATAAATATGCTTTGCTATACAAATGAATTACTGACGAAATACTTTCGTTTCTGCGTTTCCCTCTCGTCATTCGCTGGATAATCGACCTAATTGCTTGAGATGTAAAGGAAAAGGAATATTTTGGGGCATAAACGCAGCACATTAGTTTCACTATTTAATAAGGATTTGTCTATTTCCTTTCATTATATATCATTACTCTAATCTGCAGTGGCACCAAGGCGGCACGAGAATTCCGTTTTCTGTGAGGACATCTTGTATGACAATCGGGTGGATGACTTACTCGTTAAGTTTTTATTTGACAGGTGCTAGCTAAGCTAAGCGGCGGTTCTAAAACTCCGACAGATGCATCCTTACCAATGTACTTTTCTGAGAAAGTATAAATCTGGAATATTTTGGGTTGAGAAATTCATTGACATTTAGCATGACTCTGCAATTAAAGCGAATGTGGGAATTGGAGCGATTGTCCCGACGAAATAAGGAATGACTTACGTCATACTAATTAGTAAATTCTACATCAGTGAGCTTAGACTAAACTGAGCTTTTTACCCAATGCTCTTAGTAAATAAGTAAACTTTAATTCATTAAATTAAGCTATATTTTAAATACTTAAGGCTAGTTACAGTCGGAATCGTTGACACTGACGGAGAGTTCAATGATTCATTTCTGATGTTCATTTTGTATGGAATTGATGACTTAAATAAAATTACACCTAATCCAAGTTCAAGTTTGCTTTTAATCGAGTGTCCTTCTAAATCAACAATTTGCTAACGAATTATTAACAAATTAATGCTGGTCTTCCTTTGGTGACACCATATAAATAATAATCTATTGATATACCAATAAGTCAAATTATAGAATAAGAAGAGATTAAACTCGATTATCAACTAGGAACAACTTAATTAGTCTTCAATCCAATCCAATCAAGCAGATGTACAGTTAAAATAAGACTTAAATACTTATGATAATAATAAATACAATATTTTTTCTAGCGAGGGGTACGTCAGAGCGGAATTTTATTTTAGAAAAATTTGGCATTCTTACCAGCGGATTTTGATATGATTTGAAATCAGGAATGATATCACTCCACCCACATTTCACGTTTAGGTCAGCAGTTGACCCGGAATTGAATTTTGGATAGGAAAAGTGAGGCCTGGCGAAGGACGGTCATGTCATTCACGCATGCGCAAACACACATCCAAATTTCTAATCTGGGTACATCATATTTACAAAGGATTTGTCTAGCGTTCAGTTTATTTCGTTTATTTTCTTTATTTCAATCACTCTGGTATTGCCACGAGTGGACGAATCACAAGGTCACAAAATAAGGAAGGGCAATGAAAAATGTGTTGAATGGGAAGCATTTTCATATGCCAAATTTACATTAGAGCACTTAATTTGTATTTTCTTTCATAAGTATCTGCTGATCCAGTCCAAGAACAATGAAAATACTTGGTTTTTTTCAGTATTTTCAGATTTAGGTAATCCGAGTTCAAAATTAGATTCAAATCTCCGTACTAAAAATAAAAGGCACAGTTTATAGAATTTTCGAAATACATTTTCATGTGTACAGGGTGGCGCGTAACTTGTGCCACCCCATGCAGCCCAATCTGGGGGAGTTGGACAAAAAGTGAGATATGCATTTTGTAGAGAATCTTATGAAGGATCTAGGGAGCTATCTTTTTGGTAATAAATCTGACATGCGTAGGGGAACTGACAAGCGATCAAGTAAAAATTGGCATGGATAAACAGATTTTTTGACGGTATTCTGACAGAGACGTGTCCAAAATATTTTTGTTTCGAAAAATATGCCAATGCTATGTTTTTTACAATATTTTTTTGCAATTATTAAAATTTTGTTGGACCGGTTTGAAAAAAATCGGTTTTTATAGCAAGGCATTTTACAGTAGGAAATCATATTTTCTTCTCCAAATGTGCTGCCGGCGAAAAATCAAGTTTTTCCAAACCGGTCCAACAAAATTTTAAAAATGTCATAAAAAAATTGGAAAACCGATAGCATCGGCATATGTTCAGAAAAAATTATTTTAAGCGCGTTTCTGTCAAAATACCGTTGCAAAATCAAGCGCTCGTCAGCGCCGCTACGCGCTACTGATTTTCAAATGGAATAGCTCCCTAGATCCTTCATAAGATTCCCTACAAAATGCATATCTCATATTTGTCCGACTCTCCGAGATTGGGCTGAAGGTTACGTGCCACCCTGTACATAATTCTATTCTACAATTTATTAAGAACGAAAATAGGTAGTAATTACGAATCATAATTGCTGTTGGCCAACATAGTTTCTCACGTGTAGTTTTAGACTTGGCTTTGAAGTGCTAATAATAAGAGTTGTGAATAATATGTGTTATATGATGATCATGGGATTTGATGAGAAAAGAGTGTCGGACATGAAAATTAAAAAAATAGTCAACTGGCGACGAGGGACTTGGAATCGGAGACCAAAGCTGACTCACCAGTTTTGTGCTCTATTATTTCGATAAACATGCTTTCTTGGCTCTTCTCCAAGTTCAACACAGCATTATTTGCAGAAATATTATCATGTGTTATGTGTATGACAATTATACATGTATGACAATGGATTGGTAGAGCAATTTGTACACGCGTAAAGTGTTTTGAATGTGACAATACTAACGGAAACATTAATTTATAAAAAAAATTATCGACTCGTGTATTCGGACTACCAAGGGATTTGATTGTAATGTGTCTGCAATGTTATGCAATCAGCGATGCGAAGAAACTGTTGGTCAAGATTCATATTGGCTTTGTACCACCAGTGGATATTAATAACGTCCCATCTCCTCAAATCTAATTAAAATAACTAAACTTGCCTTTAAAAAATTTACTCCTCCAACTCATTTCTGATAAGCAATTAAATATAAGAAAATGAAACGATTGCATTCTGGGGTATGTAACTCACAGAATTTGAGCCCGCAAATTAATATGACTTTTTTAATAACATTTTTTTCTATTAAAGTCAGTATGGAATTTAGTAGAAGTAGAATCAGTATTCAAAGTAACACAAGCTCCTTGTATTTGTATAAAATCTAGTAAACAATAAAATAATAAACATTTTATAATAAAATAAATAATAATTAATTATTTATTATTTATTTATTTATGTCTATATTTATTTATTTTATTTAATTAATAAAATAAACATCTCTTGGGCGGCATTTCTCCATAGGGATTCATGTGTCAAACTCGAATTTCTGATTTCTGTCATTTTTCAACAAGGGCAGTAATATAATGAAACTACGCGTCTGGGCTTGCGGATTCAAATACCAAATTTTTAATTAGGCGATTTGAAGATTCTGCTCTAAATTCGAGCAGAATCTGCAGAAAAATTTGCATTAGAGACAGATAAAGTTCTGCGAAAGTCCAAGCATTGAGAGTTGTGATACGAACTTAGGAAATTTTAGAATCAAAATTTGACTATTCAAAAAATGTCGAGTGCTAAATTTTGACAGCGAACGCCCATTTGTCAAAAATAAATGTTCAATTCTTCAAACGATTTTAATCATTCTAACCAACGGAAAGGTGTTCAGTTGTTTGTGTAAGAGGAGAATTTAAAATTTATTTCTGATGAACCAGACACGTTAACAGGATTGTAATCTAAGTATCGGAGCTCTGCATCTCCAGTGAACGCAAGTCTCTATTTCCCTTATGGAAACATACAGGGTGGACCAAAACGAGCGTTGTGCTATCAATGGACTTTCTCGGTATGTCGATACAACTTGCCGCAGCCTGCGAGGCAAAGCTGTTCATTTGAAATACGGGAGTTGGGCAACAAGAGACGCTCGGAGCCGATTTTGCTATTCCGATATTTGTGCTCTGTCGTTTGTCCTACAGATAGTACAGGCAGTACAGGGTGTTTCATATCTCTTAGACTACTTTGAAATTGGAGCGCCGCAACCTCACTTAAATGTTTGTTGACGTCAATGCAAGGAAATATTTAAAAAAATCCAAATAATTTTAAATTCAAAATTTCTCAAAATAAATAAAATTCAAAATCGAAAAAGATAAAAATAAAAAAAAATATTGAAATCTGGAAAAAACATTTCCAAACCTATTTCAAAAACAATTCAGATTTACTTACCAATTCTTTTTTTATAAATTTCAATTTTTCTTTAAATTTTAATCATTTCCGATTTTGAATTTTATTTATTTTGAAAAATTTTGAATTTAAAATTTCTCGGATTTTTTAAACATTTTTCTGCACTGACGTCAACAAACATTTAAGTGAGGTTGCGACGCGCCAGTTTCAAAGTAGTATAAGAGACATGAAACGCCCAGTAGAAATGACGAAGAGTGGATTGCAAATTGGAATCTGCCATCATGAGACAGACAATCTGCTGTCTTTTCAAATAGTCACATGGAAGATTACACCGTTCCCTTTTTTTAAATTTTGCCAAAGTTGTCAATTTCAAATTCACTCAGATGGTTTTCACGTCCGAAACATTAGAAATTAGTCATCGCCACACGGTAAAAAAAACTTAACGGACGTAGACGTAAAGGCATACCTTCCACACATCACCATGGCATATATCGAAGGAAATGTGAAATAATGAGACGATTCTTGCTGGCACACCCTGTACCAGCCTGACGTGACGAAGTAGTTCATCTAAACTATAAGTTGTCTGCCTTTGACTCCAAGCGAACCAGTAACGACGGGCTCTCCAGAATGGCCCGATCAATTGATCGGGCCATTCCTCGTCATAGACAATCCGTAAAAATATAATGTTTGAATAGTGAAGGCGGAAGCGTCTGTTGTCAAAATTTTGTTAAATGTGAACAACTGTTAGTTTTTTTATCACAATTGTTCGAGTTGACGGGGAATAAGAATTAAAATGTGTGTGTACTTTTTGTCAATCCTTGTTCTACTCCTTTGAGCAATAATTTGGGTACCTTAATTTCCAAAATACTCAAACATTATTTTTCTAGTTAAGAATTCAGAAGCGAAATTTTATTAAAAGTCTAGCAACAGTAGGCGGAATGCTTGTTCACAACAGTTAACCGTGGAAAGTCTGAGCGAATAAAAGGAGTTCTTATCTCTCTGTCTAGAAGTAATACTAATTTTTTCACATTTTCACACAAAGATTAATAAAATTCCGTTTTGATGTCAAAATTTGATTTAATTCCTACAGATAAGTTCGACAGTGGAGTGATGAGTGGCGGAAACCGGAAAACTTTATTCATCCATTTTCGATCTGGCATCGAGGATTTCTACGGTACCTCCACTTTCTCTCTTAGAAAATGATTAGACCATGATTTATTCTTAGTAAATAATTTTCGCAATGTTCCAACTACTAGTTTTTATAAGGATGAGTATTTTCGGTCATATTTTCCTCAAGATTTTGAATAATTTTTTCTGGGATTCCCAACTCCTGGATAAGAAGGAAGTTCCATACATACTTGCAATGAGTATATACAGGGTGTTTACGAGAAAGTGTGCAATTGTTAGATTATATGCTGGTGTATAGTTTCAAGAATTTGTGTGATGGTAATGGTGGAGACATTGGGAAGAATTTTTTTTTGTCAACGTAAACCAGTTAAATTAAAATCTTTGGGATAGTGTGAGTGTGACTCATCCATAGAACAAGTGTCCGGTTCAAGTTAATAAAATCAGCGTGTGGTTTACATTGGCCAGATAAATTTGATCAACTTATCAATATTTCTAACATCACCTTATCACACTTTCTTGTAACTATGCCAAAATGTATTAAAAAATGTGCGATTTCTCGGGAACATTTAGAAAACTTGGCTCGTAACAGAATTAGTCATTTATTTACTGGTGGGGAAGATTATGGCGTGACTCAAACGAATATTCCAGGAAGAACCAGAAATACCGTGTGGCCAGGGCCGGGCTGTGTCAGTAATGGCCTATGTGGCTCCACGTTTTTGGGGCCCTAAATTATATGTATTTCTGAGTACTTAATATTTAAATGTATTCTGTTTTTATTCACATTAGACAAGTGAAGTAGATGTACCCACATTGTGGGTCACGATCGGTCAATTTTGTTTTATTTCGACGTCAATTTCAATCCTTCGGTGCTGAATACTAAGGTACCCAATTTATTAGGACCTTATTTGTATTTTATTAGAAGACCTTTCCACACAAACCAGTAGAGGGTGGCTCGTAAAAACCGTCCGCGCTCCAGGCGTGCCTGGACGGAGTTTTAAGATATAACATTTAAAATTGTTGTCACCGACCGGGAGTATGAATGTGCGTTTATTATTATGCAAAATAGTCTGTTCTAGCATGGCACACGTACTGGTACATGTAACTCATCATTTTGCATCGTGGACGGGAGGATTTTCTGACACGAATGGTGATTGCTATCAATAGTTTCTCCTACCACGCATTGGGAGGATCTTTCTTAGTTAAATGCAAAGATACTATGCCTAACAGATATATGGTTTTATGATTAAACATGTCTTAAATATTGAAAATGCCAATGTATGGATTTTTGAAGAAAACTTTGTCCGCATTTCTAATTTTCTAGATTTCAAAACCCACCATGCACGACGTTTAGGTCAAAAGAACTCTTCAGGACCACCGTAGAAGGAAGTTGAAGAATTAGCAGGTAAACATGGTCATTATTGTGGAGAGATTTAGCAAAAATAAAGACAGAATTTCTATCAGTCGTTTCTATTTCATTTTATCTGTCTCCCAAATCTTCATTCTTTGAATTATCACCTACGTACGATCAAAAAACATATTGTGTAAATAGTATAACTGGCCTAATATTACGTAGCAAAACTTGCCAATTACGCGGTATTCCAATTTGGGGGTGCATTGCTAGTCAAATTCAATTGGTTTTGCGGAAGAATTAATTGCCCAGAGATAGCGCCAAATTATGTTAACGGAAATACGAAATGTTGTTCTCTTCTTTAGTTATTGAATAAACTTTCTAGTTGTTACTCACAAATGATCCTTCTTCAAAAATCGAGATGACCTGTTTCTATTAAATTAGATTGTGAGGATTTGGAACTTTGAGGATAATGAGGCAAAACTCTTTCAACTTCAACTTACCATTACCCATTGACCAAACATCTAGTTGATAGACGACCAATGCTCATGCCACAGTGCGGTCTCAATGCTCCTCTAGCAAGAAAAAAATTTAAACTCAGGAAGCAGAATGATTGGCTGGTTGGCACTCAGGAGTCTGAATGACCGGTCTAGCCGAGACACGTGCAAATACCACGTGTATTTCTGGACCGCAAAGAACAATGGGATGCTTTTTCTCTAAGGGGTGGCGAGTCCACCTCTCACTCCACTAGATTCATTTTTTCTGACCATTACCAGCCTGGCACCCAAAACTGGTAAGGACTTTCCCTTTCATAGCATGTAACATATCTAAAACGGTATTTCAATAATACTATTAGCGTTGATAATTCTAACCCGTCCGACCCACTTTGTTTGTACGAGCCGTTTTTTTATCTCTCATACTAGTTCGAAGCGTCGTAAACTCAACTAAATTTATGTTAACGTCAGTGCAACTAAATTAGTAATATTTTCTATCTTCCGAGAAAATTTCAAGAAAATCGAAACAAACAAAATCGAAATTACAAGAAAACTTTAAAATTCTCAAACAATTTTTTTTAAATATTTGAAACAAATATTGAGATTTTCAAATGATTAGTTCCACTCCACTTCAATTTCACTACCTTACCGGATACGAATTGTCTTAAGGTTGAAGAATTATAAATTTCTTCTCATACGATGTTAGCCGCCTTGGAGTCCCCATTCCAGAAAAGATTGCTTTGGTTTTTTATTCGATTTTGAAAATTTTAGTTGTTTTTATTTGAAGAACGAAAATGTTAAACTGTCAAAACACCAATCAGCTGTGACTTTCTAATTTTGCGCATACATTGCAGAATTTTCCCGCGCAGCTAGCACATAGATGAGTTTCAGCTTCACCCAAAGATAGCCTGACAGATAAAAAACGCGTTGTATGTACTTATTAAGTTATGTGTACTTGGTGGCCCATTGACAGTGGGATTCACATTTTTTGGTGAATGTGATGGTTACTATTGGTCAATGAATAACTTTTTGTGTGTTTGTAGAAGTGCGGCACAGCGGCATATCAACCCATCAACTCTAGTCGGAGGAAGACATCCATCATCGTATATCATCGTGGTGTATCAAGTCGAAGTTGTGACGTGATCTCGTTTACATAGTTTCAATTTTCATAAGTATTAAGTAGATATTCTTCGAATGACTCGGATTTTCTTAAAATTTGGTTATGTGTATTGTTTGTTCGCGGGAGCATATTTCTGCAGTCAATAGCGGGTACGTATCATAAGCATCTCTGTACATTTCCGTTTTTTGGTGGTGTTTGACTGAAAATTTTGAAAATAGGCGTGCGGTTTCAGTCATAACAATTTCTCGGCACCTCCAGCAATTAGAATTTGACTCCATTTTTATAGACCGGATAAAATATAAATTTTGGGAACTTATTATTATTTCTACGCAGTTTGTAGACTGCCATTCTTCATTCCGGACTCACTTCAAAGTATTTACATATACAGAACTTGAGTGATGAGGGAATGCTTTGTATGAATGATAGTTTATTATAAGCACTGTCGCTATAGAAAAATTTACAATTAGCAGAAATATATTTCCCTTTAGTAGAATTTTGCTTTTTAATCCTCGAAAAGTTTCATTAAGTTGTGAGATTACCTATTTATTTCGAGAATATGTCTATAAAATGACGCGAAATTATCTGGTAGGCTCTCTGTGCGAGAATGAATGGATTTATTAATTACCAAAAATCGTTTAACACGCTTTGCGCTGCCACACCCGACTGTGTTGAGCAACGGCTATCCTAATGAAACAATCACAAATATATTATTCTAGAAAACCAAGGACGCTACATCAGTTCATTTTTGCAAGTAAAATATTACATCTAATGATGTCCATTAGTCTATCGCTGTTGAAACCGCCCGGTTCTCCAACTTTACTGAAATAATAGCAGAAATACGAGAACCTGAATTCATTTAAGTAACTATATTAATTTTATTTACAATTATCAAATATGGACAAAATAATTATTTTGTTTTATATTGCGGGATTACAACACACATCTGAATTATTGTTATGAAGGGCAGCACATTGTGGAATCACCACTTCTCAACATCTAAAAGATGCCTAAAAAAGTTTGTGGATTTATTTTTGATATTGTTGGCGCAAATAAGTATCCTACTCGTCCTAATCCCATCCCCGCCGCCAAAAAAAATAAAATTAATAATAAAAGTTTTCCATTCTTAAGTAAACATTCGTTATTTGCTAGTGGAACCGGGAACCTAAAATTTTGGACACCAGTTTGCAAACCTGTCATCCTGCATTCACTAATGCTCAAAGAAGTTAGAATCCACAACGGTAATTTTTACATTTATTTCCAGAATAGAGTAGTAGGGAAACATTAACATTCAATATTAGTCCTCGAGTGATGAATGCTGGTGAGGGGGTTAATCCTGTCCCAGAGTAGTGAATGATGGTGTGGGCAGTCGATCTCTTTGCATAGTGGCGAATTGTGGCGTGGGTGGTTGTTCCTATTTAAGAGTAGCGAGTGTCAACGGGGGTGTTGTGCCGGTGAGGGTGTTACCTTCCCGTCTTACAGTGGCAAATGGTGTTGGGGGCAGTTGCTCGGGTCTTCCAGTGACGAATGGTGGTGGATTTGTTTGCTTCGTTCTTAAATGAGTGAAGCCGGTGTGAGCTGTTGATTCGGTCTTAGAGTGGCGGATCGTCGTTGGGGGTGTTGTTCCTGTCTTAGAGTAGCGAGTGTAGTCGGGGGTGTTTGTTTCGGTTTTAGGATAGTAAAGGCTGGTGAGGGAGTTTGTTCCTGTCTTAGAGTAGTGAATGGTGGTAAGTGTAGTTGATCCCTTAAAATAGAATTGTGATAGAGGTGGTTGCAATTGTCTTGTATTATCGATTGGCGACGGAGCTAATTGTTCCGGTCTTGGAGTAGTGAGTGCTGCTGGAGGTAGTTGATCCCATCTTTAAGTGGCGAATTGTGGTGGGGTGGTTGTTCCTGTGTTGTGTGAGTAGCGATTGGCGGCAGAGCTTTTTGTTCCCGTTTTAAAGTAGTGAATAATGCTCGGTTAAGTTTTTTCCGGTCTAACAGTGGTTAATGGTGGAGGGTAGATATATTGATGATAATGATAGCAATCTTTTGAATCCGTGTATTTTCCGTTGAAACTTCCTTGGCAATAATTTTCCGAACTTTGCGGTTGACAAGGGATGATTTGTGTGATTAAAACTAAACCCAATAAGACTGTGGGATTAAAGTTCCTCAATAATTTTACAAAATGTGACATGATTACGGTGATCTGTATCGCAGAGAATGTAGTACAATATCACGCAAAGGACATGGTGAACGGAATAGAAAGTCAATAAAATATTTCAATAAAACGAAAGTGTGTCGAATGACACACTTTCCCCAGCTTAATACTGAATTTGTTTACACATTTTTAATTGCCATCCAGCAATTGTCCCAGCACAAAGTATGACGCAAAACATTCATTTCCCTTTCCAATTCTTGTTAATTTTTTTGAGTTGTATCTTTCCTTATGTTATTATTATTATTTTCTTGTCTTGCGTGAGTAGCGATTGGCGGCAGAGCTGATTG
>JAQFYE010003248.1:0-15807 GCA_034694305.1 Protaphorura glebata
TCAAAAGATGGGATGATGAGCTTCGCTTCGCTCGCTTTTCTGTGGCACAACCGTTGACGGGATGACATATTCCTAGTATAAGTTTTTAATTATAAGTATTGTCATGGTATGATTCGGTTTCTTTGGCATTAAATAAGTACGTTCTATGCTGAAGTAAGGACGGGCCACATCTAATATTAATTTGCGGTAAAATTTAGTTTAATTGTGATTTCATTAAAAGAATGCCAATTTATTACCCAATTTAAGTTCACAATTATTTCGCCGAAAATACATTCATATTCATATCGGCTTGTACTGAAATCCCACCAAGTAAGTTGCCAATCACGGCTCATAATGAGAGAGCTGATACCCAAATATCCTCTTCCTTGACAAGTCAATCATTAATTAAAAACATATCTGGTACATATCTATATCTTTCCTTGCATACAAGGAAAGATATAGCAAGATCATACATACAAATAACAAAAGTTAAACCGGTCTTGTATCGAAATGATGGTATCAAAATATCCGTATCCAATGCTAAGAGGTCCGGTTTTCACCGAAAACATACCAACGAATCTGTGTGGGACCCTGTGTTTGGGCCAATGTCGGTATTATCGGGAGTCAGTCAGTCATACTAAAAGGCAGATTTAGAAAAGACACGTTCAATGTCCAGAATGAATGGAAGTCTGCTAGTCGGACAAACTGAGCCGAGTTCATTTTCAATATGTACTACCTACTTATTTTCACTCCGGATGAATGAATTCGGAAAAAAGGTAAGATAATAACACGTTCACACTTGTTTGCTTGGTTTTACTCCGCACTATTGGATCTCGATCCGCAGTTTGTTGTATCGGCGACAGTCCACATTAGCAATGAGTTTAAAACTAAGAAGTGTGCAAATTTACTCTTCTCGAGAAGGTAAATGTAAACAGCTCATTTGTCTTCGATCGATGCTATGATTTGGATACGAGCGAGGGCACAGATCTGAGTAAGAAATTATTGAAATCTTACCAAATATAAAAAATAACAGGTTACCAACTGTCTGAATTCCAGAATTCGATTTCAGACATTCAAAGTTTCCAACCAGGTAGATACTGATCTGTACAAACAGCAAATCTCAAATACATCACATAAACGGGAAAAAGTGCGAGAATGGACGATGATATGATGACACGAACTTAATCATTCAGTTGAATGAACTCACTGAAAGACTGGCGATGCCCGCGCAACCACGCGGGCATCGTAATGACCTCTTCGGAGGATGTTGTCTTTGATAAATAAATAAATAAATAAATAAATAAATAAATAAAGACCTAAGTGACAAAATAATCGAAGGAACGGAGAACGACAGTGCCACCAGTGATGGAAAACCAACAGTGACACTGCCACTTATTGTTCAAATTGTGCCGAATGGTCACAAATGATTGACCACACCTGAAAATATATTTACATTCTCTGCAACTGAATTAGCGGCTTTGCTTTACAATTTCTGTATAAAGATATAAATGCTATAATCCAAGACAAATTGTCTTCTTTCAGAGTTCGGGGATCAGACAAGACAAACAAAATAGACGACTGACCGATGACAAATTGGAGGCATCTGAATAATCCAAATGTCGTTTTGCCGTCAAATAAAGTAATCCTCATTTTTCTGCATCGTGAATTACTGTTTCGACTGACGACTAATGTATGTCCGCAATCCGTGTCATTCGGTTTGGCCTTTTAAGTACGTCCGTGTAGTACTTTGCATTGTATTCAGAAGCACACAAAAGAGAAAAATGCCTTCAGAATGAAGTCGAAGAGGAAGGCTTTTGGGACTTCATCATTTTGACGCAGAGAGCAGGTAACTCAATCCTCAGTCTATTCATTCCACCAACTTCATTCAAGTTCCCGGGAGTTCTTTTACCGAAAGGCAATGGCAATGGCAAATAGGCACCTTTATCCCCCGGTTACCTCGGAAGTAATGTAGTAAATATATGTGTAGAAATAAATTCATTTTGTGAGACCTACTAAATGTAGGATCATAATAGTAAAAGAGGCAAGAACACAATCGTCGGGCTTTTCTTATCTATTAGCATATTATATTACAACACTCATTTAGCAGAACCAGAAAGAATTCTTGCTCTTTTCGGGTCAATTGAAGAAAAGTATTCAGCTCAGTCTATGTGTGTGTCTACTTTTCATGTAAAAGCTAAAACATCAAGTATTAGTCATTTCAAGTATTATAATCAAGAATGAAGTATCATTGCAAACTATTTCGTGATACCTCATTGCTAGCCAAACATTAACACTTTTAAAGATTTTAATAGGAGAGTACAGATCGAATGTTTAAAACCTTTCTGGCAGTGAAATAGAATTTTACCGGTCTTCTATACTTGATTTATTTATTCCGAGTACTCTGCTCAACCGAGTCGATCTGTTTTTACAAAAAATGTTCAGTTGTTGATTTTGTATATTAAAGTTTCAATGTAGGTACTGAGGATTGACAGTAAATTAGTAAAATATGTTTGGAATTTAACAAATTAGAAAGTGCCCTTCTAAAGTTTATTAGCAGTGTAAAAGTGTAAAGTGGCAGACAGGTCCCTGCCTTCGAAAGAATCCTTTCACATGCAGTTGATATACTGGAAATTTCAAAACACAAAAATAAAGGAAAATATATGTAGTATAATCTGCAGAGTGACCATTTATAAAAATCCGACACTACAAGACCGATATATTTGACATTGTAGATATAACGTGTACCGTAGCAGTATACTATACTATTAATTGATTCAGTTCAAGACTGCGTGAGTCAGAGAAAATCTAAAAAATTATAACTCCAAAAGTAAATACATATAAAGCGCAAAATTTCGGAAGTGCTAAAGGTTTATTTTTTCGTGATATGGGTATCCACCGAGTCTAAATTTCGGGTAATTACCCGATTTGATCTCATTAGTTTAGGATATCTTTTTTTTTGAAATCAATTGACTTTACATTCGGGAGTACACCGCAGATGCAATATTTCTTGTGTTCCAGTCAAGCAGATGAACTTTGAGAAAAGTTTAAAACTTGACTAACTTTAACCTAATTTATTCAATTTTGTAATTTGAGTCAAGATAAATTGTTATGTTAAAATATTAATCATTCACATTTTATAAACTTAAATTATTTTGTTTAAGTTCATTTGGGTATACAGAGCAGCTATTATTTGGATAGGAGGCTAGTGCCACATTTTTACTAAATTAGGTCATCCGTTATTCCGCACTTCATTTTAACAATTGAATCAATCTTATTTCTTTTACCTTTTGTAGTCTTGTACATACACTTTAACGTTCAGCTCTTGCACACTATTCTTCTAAAAATGCAGAGTAGACTGAGATTAATCGAAGCGTATTATTTCTCCATACTATTATTTAGCTAATTTCTTTCTTAACAAAAATTCCTAAATTGATTTAACTCGACCGAGTCGAGCCAACTTCCTTCCCTTGGACTCATAAACTTTGAATTTTAATTTCATGAATGACAATCGACATTTTTGTCCATGTCGGTTTTGTAATTATCACGCTTGGTTATAATCACTATCGCTCTCCCTTCAAGCATGATTCGCCAGCTGTGAAAAAAATTAATGCCTACACGTCTAACCCTTCTATGGTTGAATGAACACACACGGTAATTGCAATGCGTGGGACTACAGATTCAATTGTCAATTGGACTGAATTGAATTTTATTGTTGGGCCATGAGTTCAAATCACCACAAATGCAATAAAGGAATAAAAATGACAAGGTTTGAGGATCCCTTTCTGTCACTCTCTTACTCTATCATCACTTCACAATCATTGCCCAATCAAATCCAATGCTTCAAGAAACCAACCGATTAAAATCGTATCATTAACAAATCACGAGGTAATCATGGGGCTGTGCATAATTCTACACAGAATGTGTGTGTTCGGAAAGTATTCAACCAAATAATGCATCACACAATGTCAGGAAACTAGACTAATATAGAAATAAACTGTCCAGTTTCGTAATACTGTGTACACGACTAGATAAATCAAGAAATATATCATTTTTAGTTAAGGAATATTTGACGGCTGTAAACCCATTGGATTCTGTATACTTGCGCTGATTTTGTAGAGTAGACTGCGGGCGCTTGAACTGTACATTTTCATACATATCTAATGTATTGATATTATTTGACATTCACAGCCATAAATAAACGTGTGTCAATCTGATGATTTTGTATGTAGATTGGTCTAGTTGAAGTCAAATCTTGTTTAACGTACTAGAAATACATCCTTGGTGGCATTTCTATTTGTAGAGATTTCATTTTAGCAAGAGTTTAAGTTATGTACTAATGAAGCTTAATATTTATTGGAGATTTTTCGCCACTTGAGTCTGTACTCTCTGTATCAAAGCAATTTGACTAACGGACGAGTTGTTACATTTTGTTTTAAAAAAATTAGTGGAAATGGAACAAGTTCATAAAATTAACAAAATACGGTGACTACATTTACAGAATTAGGAATGAGGTTGCTCAGAAATTCTACAATTTTCTAAAAATGATAAAAGAAAAAAGAAATATTTGCCATTTTTGAAAGAATTCGAAGGTCGGTCATACTTAAAAAGTTTTATTCAATGTGTGAACATCTTTAATTGGTTCCTGGTCTCATGCGTTACTAGCGTACGAAATTTTGTACCGATCAAATCAAATAATTTAAAAAAGCATGTTGACTCAAAAACTCACTATTGTTGTAATGTTCCCGTGAACATTTTATTCATTTACTATGAGTCCGCAATATTTATAAAATTATACTTCCATTGTGCAACCAGTAATGCGGTGCACCCACCATCTCGAACACGCCCCACCTTCCTAACCTAACATTAAGTTTTAATACGCTCGCCACCCAGTCGACAGCAGATTTATAAATTCATCCGAACGCTCGAATTATTTTATAAATTTGAGACTGATTGAATTGAAATGAAAAATGAATGAGTGTTGAGTTTTTGTGTAGATGAATAGGGTGCGTAAGCGCGTACACGCATATGTCGCCAAACTGACAACTGACGCCGCAATCCGCATCCACATTTATTGAAACCGCGACGGTCGGTCGGTGTGAACTTTTGCATTTCAAGTGTGGTTGGTTTTGTATTTTTATTATTGTTATTATCACTTCCATTCTTACAATGCAGGGCAGAGTTGGATGAAAGGCAAAAAGTAAAATCGTTTGTGTGACTATACTGTCAACTCAAAAGCGCTAAATACACACAGAGGGTTGGTTGGTCTCATTTATTACACGGACGAGTACGGTTCGAATTCAAGTAATTCCTTCTTTTTTAAAACGGACAGGACGGGACAGTTTCCAAACCGAACGGACCGAAATACTAACAAGGAAACCACTTTCAACGTCGAAACCTCATCGGTTAACGAACGAATATGATTATGTAAGCTAGTGTTAACCAAGGCATTTGACAACAGACAATATTTTGGTTTAACGCTTTTGAAACCAGACATATATGACACAAAAATGCCAGTGCATACCTAATGATGTAGAATCAGAATATACAGAATGTCCGCACAGCAAATGAACTCGTAAATTCTGTTAGTATGGTCGCATTGACTCTTGCATAATCGTATTTTTCTCCATAAAATTCTAGTAGCACCATCAAACAGAATTCCAAAATTTTGGACTTCACAACATAGAATTTCAGTCAAAATCTTTGGGCTTTACACAAAAATGCAATTTTATCGAGAGGTGTTCCGATTCTGTCCGGATAATGTACACCGCTGAAACCTTCTGATTTGTTACCAGGAGACACATGAAATGACCGATCCTGTTCGTTTTAACCTGACCTGAGCTTTACACGAAAGGTACTTTCCTCGTAAGGTGACAGTGGTGTGAAATGAGTTCACTGTAAACATACTATTGTCACTCCCGGGCTGTATGCTTCCAAATACTGCAAACGTACTTTAAATGTGTTAAAGTACAATTATGATTATACTACTTTTGAATTACACTACAATTCCATGCCGTCCTGGGTTAAGTAAGTTCGGTAGAATGGGTTAAGTGAGAGAACAGAGTTCTCACTCTGACGTCCCACTTCAAAAATTCAATAAAGAAAAATACCTGCCACTTCAAAATACTTACTACTTGTATAGGGTACGATTTTGTAGGGTCGATCTCTGAAAGTGTGCGAACTTCGAAATTGGAATGACTCCGATTTTATTTTGATTGCATTTTTGATTAAATACAGACTTACAAGACACCGATTTTCATGTAAACATCAGATTGATCCTGTATGTTACACATGAATAAACGTTGGACAATAAACTGAACATTACGACTTTGTATTCCCGAATTGTATATGCAAAATATTCCTTTAATACTGAAAAGCGAATCACTTGAATTTATGTTTCAGCGTTTGTCAACAGAATTAGTAATCGAGCATAATATCATATTTATTAACTTAGTTTCGTAGAAATTCGATAAATAGCATTTTCGACTACGTTGAGCTTTGCTGGGCCGGAATCGACGACCGTCTAATTAAAATATTTTTGTTTGCAATGAATACTCGGGTCACTAAAATGTTCTGACCTGTTTAACTTTAGTTTTCGTGCTCTGCCTTGTTATAGTTCTCATTCTGAAATTTCGGATATAACACACTCATTCGTTGAAACTTATCGTAATGTAAGACATGGTCAAATATCACATCGGATAGTATTTTCGTAGAGATTTGTCTGCTTTCCATTTTATCTACGTAAAGTAACCCTCGTAGTAGGTGAAAACTCCAGTAGTGCCATGTATTGTCGGAAACAAGGGCATCGAACTCTCAACATATCAAAACCATAACCGACTGCTCGTATTACTATAATGCTTGGTGTAACTAAAATTATTTTCTTGCCACTTAGCTCAGAATACAGGAGTTGAACACTTTAGCCGTTCTAAAATGTTAACATTCGGGGTGTGTCCTTATTGAGAGTACAGCCGCAATAATTAAGCAACAAATTCTTAATCCAACTCAATTTAAATTACTGCGACAAACCAGGTCGAGAGGTACTTAATTATAAGCACATTAGAAATATGATCGCGTAGTACCTGCTAGTTGCGCAATTCATAAGCGTGAACTATTTTAAAATTTTAATATTTTACAAAAGTTTACCAAAACTGTACTAAATTTCTTGCAATAAGTTAAATATTGTGAACATTAGAGCACATTTTTCCAGTACGAGGTTGCAAGTTCGGAACACAGTCAGATAAACGCTATGACTCATTTATGCGAAGACTTGTCGACGTATCCGAGAATTCGAACCTGTTCCTCGAAGTAGTGTCAAATGTCAATCCATTTGTCTTCCTGTTCTTTCAGAATTTTATCCCTATCGATTTATGAGAAAAGGAAAAACTCCTTACAGAGTGTTGTCGTCAAGTATTCATTTAATGTTATGTTGCTACACTTTACAGATGCAACGGAAGAGGAGTACGGAACGGGCTGAATTGAAAAGACATTGGAAATTTTCTTGGGACTGATTGAGGGTGCGATTTCTTGAAAGATTTTCTCACGGGTGATCTTAAAGGAGTGAAAAGATATGTGAGACTGTGAGACACGTCAAGACACTCCCTGAGTAAATGAAAGGAGAACAAGTGGGTGAAAGCAAAGGAAGCTAGGTCAGATTACAAGACTGATTGACCTGACCTGGGACTTTACAAGTTCAGTTCTTTTCAGCACCGAATCAATTCTTTAAATTCTTTCAACACCCCATATTTATTATCAAGCTCTGATCTGCCTGGTGTTGCCTTTGTAAGAAAAAATGGCCTGATTAGCATTTTACTCCGTAGTCCCACACACTCAAAACATTTCATACTTAATATTTCTTAAAGCAAAAAATAAATCTTCAGCTCTTCAACCATAGCTTCGAGATAATCAAGATTTTAATGCTTTCGTAGATTTTTCACAGAAATGTACTTTCTCAGATTGTTCTCTATGAAATCGTATTTTTATTTTAAGCAAACTAATTGAAATTAACTAACGTGAATTCTATCATCTCTACTACTAAAATTTTTAGTAGTACACATGTGAGGCATACAAAGCAGACTCAAAGATATTAATTTTTGTCTTACTCAGGGACCTGATTTCATTTACTCGAACAGTACATTAACTACTATAGTGAAGTGTATGTGACTTTTTAACCTACCATTTCCTCGAATTTGCAAATCTCTTTACGTGTAATCTGTTTTTCTCACGCACAGAGACATTAGGTTACCCAATATTTTGTTTTCAATTTTCTTTACCATTTAGAGAATTTTACTATGTATTTGATTTATGTAAATCAATTTAATTTTAAACAAATTAGCTGAGTTGTTCTCAAGTTTTGAACACTTCACGGATTTCAGAATATTAACTACCTTATAATTATTTGAATAATATTTCACAGTAGCTTGGCTTCGCATTCAACCTGGCTTCCCTCCCATTGTGCATTGTATTGTTGAAAACTGACCCACAAATTCCGTGGCGGTAGATAATGGACTGTTTACAAGAACAATCAGAAAATCAAAGGAGCGGATCGGACGGTCATACATTTTCTTAAACCCAGAATCCCTTGCCTTTATCTTTCAATGAAATCAAGAGTCGTTCAGCCAATGGTAAACTGCAGTCCAGTCCAGTGGTCAGGTCAATCCTTGCCTTGGAGTCCAGTTTATATGCAGGCATAGAATTCGGAAAGGATTAATTTCCTTTGAACCCGAACGACTTAAGACTCGTTTCACACATCATTTGTCCACCGTCACCGTCACCAAAGTCCAGGGATCTGCAATACTCTACTAAATAATGTCACAGGCGACATTACAAATCTAGCAGAAAATCAGTCACTTACAATAACTTGACCTCGTGCCTTGGCCAAATATTTTGGAAATTATTGGTCTTTCAAAGTTTTCTTTTCCCGCATAATAAGAATCAGACGATTTTAGTCACTTAAAAAACAAACACCGGGATTACGCTCCGGGTTATCCTGAGTTGTGCGATGAAAGAATCCAGATATCACACATTATTTGTCAAATGGAGGCTTATCGCCTGTTTCTACGAGGTGCAAAGCCCCACTCTCCTATGCAGGCTCGGAATTCACCTCGATATAGACATTTTAAGTGTCCTGGTCTCGTATGTATACGAAAGATTCGCCCGTAGATGAAATATTATTCTTCGTTACTAGTTCTGTATTGGCGCTTTCACTGAGGTGCCGTGCGGTCGTGCCAGAAAGCTCGCGGTCCGAATGTTTAATCTCGGAACAATTTTATAGAATTTCTGGTAGTATTTCAGAATGTTAACAACAAATCGAATACAGAACATTATCATACTCGATGCAACCTCTCAAGTTAGTTTATGAATGGGCGAGTCTGGTTTTTACACGTAAATCGTGGAAATATTAGGTAATGAGAAAATTGCGCCTAAGGTGACGAATTGATTTGCAAGGACTAATTATACATACATATCACCCCATGTGTGATTTAATTAACCGCCCGCGACGTAATTATTTCTTACCTGTCCTCTGCCCTGTTCCTGCCGTTTTCAGTAAGAATTCACTTTACGGAGTTTATTAACTACACCTTGAACCTAATGGACGGAGGATAAGTATATATTTTGTAACTCGGTACAATGGAAATAATGAGAGGGATTAGTGATCAGAGTACACAGAATACAATAGAATAATGTGAGACCGAGGGCTCCAGTTCAAAGAAACCTGTTAGCTTTACGCCAGTTAACACGTAAATATCTAAATACTCACTTTTCATTTAGAAAATTTGTCTTTCCAGCAACTTTGTCAACTTTGTACTTGGTCTGACTTAGTCAATCAGTGCTTGACATTTGATTTCCGATGCCTTGACGTGCTAACTGTAGTTAGGATTAATATTCAAAATATAAAATAAAAAAGGGGCGGACACACCAGGCAAACAGTGAAGTCAATGATTGGAACTAATCCATGACAAAAGTGGTGGGCATGGGCTAGAAAATTCATGCTTAGTATTTACGGCCAAAAATAATAATCAAAATATATTTGCTATTGAAATTCACAATGCTACACTAAATTAATGAGAGTTCATTTAATTAATTTCATATTCGTGTGTATTCTCTAACGTAGTGATGAAGTGATGTTTGGGGAACGTTAATGAATGGTAATAATTAAACTATGAATTTTAATCTATTGAATCATTGGCAGCAAGTCGACATTCTTGACCAGCAAAAATCCAATTTGAATTGGTTCAATTTGAAGAGAACGGAAAAGAGACTAGTCGTAATCGTCCACTTGAATCTACCGACATACCTTGATGGCTATGTTTGCTGTACCCGATAGGAATTATATTTATTATTCTGTAAGTTCAAAAGATCACCGGTCATATTTCCGACCTCGATATTGAAAGAAGCTCTAAAAGTGTATAGTCGTGTTGAGTTTCCCGACTTGTCGGTACAGTTTGACAGACAGACAATGCCGATATCCAAAATATCTGACAAAATTTCATCGACTGAACTAAATAACTAGAGGATGTGTATGACAATGACAATTGACTACCGAAAGCTAAAAGAACACAAAATTCCTCGGACCGAGATTTTGATGTTATTGTCATTCGTGTCGTTTGCCTTTGTAATTCTGGATGAGGTCATGCCAGGTTTGGCGAAATATGAGTAAAATCGGTGCTTATTATTACGTTTACGTCCGTTCGTGACAAGTAGCAGTGCTTGGTACATACATAGTGGTTTATAACAATTTGACCATCAGCTTACCGCTTTAGTTGGAGGTTACCCGGAAAAGTGAAGTATAATATATATTTTGTACAGAATTTTATTTAGAATGTAGTGAGTTATTTCTCAACACAATTATTTCAAACTCAAATGCTTAAAATTGGTCAATTTAATTAACGTTAAGATTTTTAGTACATATTTAGATTGAAATAAGTCGTATTCGATACAAGTTATTAGCACACTATCAACCATAAAACTCTCTGCAGTGTGTATTTTCTTTTTCCTCCTCCCAGGTTTGAATGTAAGGGGATTATAAGTTATGAACTACCTTGTAGCAAACATCCACAAAAAGGGCACCCATGAGTATGAGGGTGAATTTTTGGTTATTGTCATTGGAGGCCAATTTGTCCCATCAAATGGACAGGGTTGGGGTGAAATAAACACCACAATGGTGAATGACAAAAAGTGCCTTCACAACTTTTTGGGCACTATGGAATATACAGAATGAAAATGAAATGGAGGTAGGGTGTAAGGGTCGAACTTTGTAGGATTTGATTTCAATTGTTGAACTGAGCCAATGAGAGGACCCATGAGAGGTGCCCTTCCTGCTCCATTATCCCTGGTTCAAACCTAGATCCGCCCTTCTACCCATTCAATCCGATGTCCTTTTTTTAATCCTTACACTAATTCCAAAACTTTCTAGCCAAAAATCAACGAGAGGATTAAAAATTGAACCAGTCAGTCCCTCGACTCTTACCAATCAACCAACAACTTCAATAGTTCAACAATTAAGTCCGTCTGAAGTATCCGTCTCACCCACGCTAGAATCCGAAGTGTCAGAACTAATGATGTTTAATGAATGTTGTCAAATTTTTAACAAATCTGGAGAAAATAGTGGTCTAAAGTTGAGAAATAGGTCATACGACCCATGACACAATTCCAAAAGACACTTGGACTAGAATCGGTTAAGTTTGTGACTTCGCCATATGGTGAAAGCGAGAATTTTGTTTAAAAATTACATATCCTACATAGACATATTTTCAGCCTCGGGACGTGTTTGTACTGCGAATGCATATCAGCAGCGGCGATATTTTGAGACAATAAAATGGATTTACGCCTTGGAAAGGTCTCCCAGAGTCAGAGTTCAAGTAAGTCCTAATTTCTAATTTGGTTAATAGTTTATTACCCTGCTCCATTTATGAATTGATGTTGGAAATAATCTACCATCCGAGGTTGTCCTTACTGTGACAAATGTGACAAAATCTAGACGAGAGACGGACTATTTTTTATTGATGAACCGCTTAACACTTTTCAAATATTTTATTATTTAGTGATCTTGAACACGGGTATGAATTCGGACCAGGTTCCCAGTACTGAAAGTTGAATGTTTCAATTCGTTTTATTTGGAATGACCTTCCGAAGAAAATCTTTTAAGTTTTTAGACATTAAACGCTATTAATTTTATTAATGCGTTCATTAAAACGCTAAGTACGTTATCTCTTCATTTAGTGTAGCTGCGTAGGCTGCATCGAACTAACGATTTTAATTTATCACTGTCATTTTCGTTTTCAAGTTTAACTGTCAAAACTTGGAAAATGTTAAATATTGTAGCTCAAGATCAAATCTTAAACTCGAAATCCGATTGTTCAAAACATAGATGGACAAAATCACTCCCCGATCTTGATAGGAATTAAGATTCCAATTCAAAACAAATTGTGAGATTCGTCGCCTGTAACGTCTATAATAACTCCCAAAAATATGAAAGTGACATCTCTACTTTCACCAATAGAAAACGTGGTTAAAAAGCGGTGGGGTTATACTGTAGACTTGTTATCTATTCTGAGTTGTGTGATAACGGAATTCAGATATCACACATTCTTTGTCAAATGATGGCTTACCGTCTATTTCTAGTAGGTAGAAAGCCCCCAACCTAACCCTGCTATAAGGGTTTAGAATCCACCTCATCTGAAGAATTCGGATGAATGCATTACTGCGCTCTCTTTAGGCCTTCACTCTATATCTTTTCACAATCATTGAGTCCCAACTTTCCTACCCCATTAAGACAATATTATTTTCTCTAACCGTGAGATTATTGATTGTTTATTGTTCTTTTCCAGGGATAATCACGTTGGAGGTTACGATAACCATAGATAGTAACAAATTTCTGGATAAATCGGAAATATTTCCATAATAGTTATACAAAATTGGCAAATCCTTTAATTGATCACTAAAGTAAATAAAATCTATCGCCAGTTAGGTATTTCTTTATTTCTGCTGAAATACTCAAATTATTTGAGATACTATTTTCGCCTCAGCGCTAGTATAGTTCACCAGACATTCTAATACGAGTCAACGCCAGTACAGATATGAAATCAGCACTGATTTCCTGTACTATTTTGATTCTGACCCAAATCCGTCAGCGTCTGTATTCATTTGTTTTGAGGCTTTTGGCTTCGAAATTTGAATCATGTGAGTACTCATAGTGTAACATCATCTTTTTTTGTCAGCCGTTATGTCTCATGTGTGGGTCGTAGCTGTAACCTTCCGTCGCTCCTATAACTAACCTTACGGGTTGTAAGAAAAAGCGAGACATACATTTAAATTTATCTAATAAAAGTTAGTCCACAGTCCACAGCACAAGGTATTGAGAAGTTCGAGATCTATTGGCCGCATGCGGGTTAATTTCTGTTTACCTCATTTCTCATTGGCAATTTGTGCGAACAAGAGTATTACAGATTTTACATTAATTAAGAGCCATCTTATTATCAACTATAATTTAAAATCTTAATAAATTCACTTTAGCCTCTTAACCTCCTAAACATTACAATGCCTTGATTTCGTATGGCATTGGCTTCTGGTTTCCGATCTGTGAAGCCACGGATAAATATATAGGGTCCAATTTGAAGGTAGATCTCATTTCCGCCCTCAAACCGAAACCAAACGCTTGGAAAGGTAGTTGACATGACATGTATCATCATCTCCTGTCCAAATAAATTTACAAAACCAACCGATATGTTTTTGTTTCATTTTCCTCCCACCCTCGCCAGGCAAGGATTTCAACTTCGACGTTATTAAAATCGAAACTTCCTACCTGTGCATGTTGTGGAAGCATCTATTTCCGTAAATCCTCACCTCATCCTCATCTCCATTACCATTCGGAGATCCGGAAGCAAATGATGCTTATATTTAATGTCAATATAACCCCTGCCCGTATGTATCACTATTTCTACCAGGGTGGACGATATTTAATTGCACGGATCAGTGACATATGGGCACCTTTACTACTCATCTTTTCATCCGCATCAGTATCTGTGTGTTGTATGGAATTTGGAGATTCCCACGGTTCCGACTTTCTGTGGCAGGTTCGAAATGATGAGTAACATACTTTTAGAAACAGAACCCCGCTGACAATAAGTGCCACTTGTCATCACGGTTGGCATTCGATTAATTAATTGTTAGGTCTTGTCTATATATTCAATGATTTATACAATTGTCCATTATTCTGTTAACTAATATGTGGAGCATCTTATCTTGATTTTGCGGCATTCATTTCATTTTATGCTTGACACCAGTATCTTTCAGACGTAAATAATATAGGCCAAGAACTATTTAGCTTAGACAGAATTTTCTTTCTATGAAGAATGTGATGAGTTTTTGGAATGAATCACGAGATCAGTTTTACTAGAAGTTAAAAAGTAACTGACTTCCTCAAGATGGAAAAACCGAGAATTTTCTCATTTAGACCATTAAATAAAGTACTTTAACATTAAGAGCGCCTTTCCAAAAATAGGAATGAGACAATGCAATTATTGTAAGGCTAATTCAGCTTTTTAAAAAAAGACGTTTCACAGTTTTATATTTTTTGAAAGAATAGTGTGCATTAAAATAATCGATCGCAGAGGTCAAATTCTGTTATCAGTGCAAATCTACTGGTTCTGTCTCTCCGATGCGATCTCTACAATTCCACACGCGATGCAAATGTTCATTTCATTCCGTGAATCCAATTCCAATGTGAAACTGGACTATTCAATTTCAAACTGGTAGCCGCAGTCATCATCATCAAAACCGACCCTTTGAACCTCCAGGCATAAGCATAATCCCATTTCACATTTCACTTCGTTCCGTTTCATGGGAATCCTTTAAACTCTGTGACATATGGCACAACCACCAACCACTACACCGAACCGACCCGAATCAATCCCCCAAAATACCCGCCACCACAAGGCAATGGCAATACCACAACTGACGCTCAAATACCGGAACATTGAAACTCATCATTTTATTCTCACAGTAAAAACACATCTACATCTCAAATACTTGCCACATCTTCATATGCAAGTAATTGCATGCACCAGACCCCGGATTCGGATTTTTGCGTGATTCGGGTATTATTCCCACCCTATTTTCATTTCTAGGATCATCATCAGGAGTACCAACTAGTCGACTATCGATCATTCCATGATTATTTGTGGACATCCGGTGTACAATGCAGGGGGCACGATCACGGACACGGGAGTCCGATTGGGTCACTAGGGTCGGATCATGCTTCATTTGGGATGAGCAAATGATCATGCAGAGATACGTTGCACATGCATTAAAGTTTCTAATCTGTTCCCGCAGATCAGTGTCACTCTGAAACTGACTATGGAAATCGTGTACATGCACCCCCGACCGGAAATATCAGATGACCCTTCCCTACTTCCGTTAATGATGGGCCAATTATTTTATAAATATTTGAGCTTGTGTACTGTACAGCCATAATTGGCGCTGAATATTTTTGTAGCTTTTTAGAGTTACTCTAAATTTCAAATTTGACTTTGTAAACAACAACATTTTAAAAATTAGTTCCTTGCAAAAACACGTAACGTTTCATCGCGACTTCCCGAGGAGTATCAATTAATAGATGCATTTTTCTATAGACAGGAAATACGATGTATCTTTATTGCTGAAGAAAATTCGCTACATTTTCAGCCTTGTCAGGAAATATCTACTTTTGTATTCTTTGTGCGTAGATATCTGATGACCTTCAGAAATGAAATCTGAAACTCGAGGTTTCCCTTTTTTGCGCTTAACTCTTCTATGAGATGGAGCGCTCTTAACCAAGGGAAAGTGTTTGTGAAG
>JAQFYE010003249.1:0-15806 GCA_034694305.1 Protaphorura glebata
TAATGGGGTAGGAAAGTCGAGTACTACGATGATGCTCTATGTATGATGGCTAAACCACACTGGATGCGAGTGTAGAGTGGTGATAGTGCAATATTACATTCGTCAAAATGAGGCGTATTCTCACTTTCTTATTCAATTGTGACATGTTTCTCAATGAGTTGCCTTGGGTTGAGCAAATATCAAATCAAAATTGTAACGTGTAACGTAAATGATGCATTTCTCCATTCGGAATATTGTGAAAGCCACATTTGTGCGCCAGAATTCTTGTCAATTTTGAATTTACAGGAGAGTCACAACAGATCTGCTGTAATAATTTGAAGTGCCGTGTAGAATGAACCCAATTATCTATTGTGCTTTCTAATTCTTGAAAGCTGTGTCAGAAAAAATTTGTTTTCGAAATGATCCGTTACGAATCAAAGCTTTTTTTAAAACTCTTTTTAAAAAAAATAGATTTTCCCATAGTTTCTAAAATAAAAACGGCACTTAGGTTCGATGGACAGAATTGATTTTCGAACGGAAACAGAATCAAGTCAATGGAGTTTCCTCGTGCGAGGGCCGAGGGGAGTGACGACGTGATGCCAACAGACAGTTCAAGACTGTAAAGTTATTAAACTGAAGGAGGACTTAATTGGATAATGTAATTTCATAATTAACTCTGCACTATATAAGAATAATTATATCACTTTTAGGAAATAGGAATACTAAGGACGTGCCTGGTTTCATAAAACAAGGCGCCGAGTTAATTCTCTTAGCTTTAGCCGGTCGAGATTGCTTCGCCAGGCTCAGATTAGAATGAGATGATAAGTTCGAAAAATCTGTTTCGCTTTTCTCTTTTCGAGGAGATCCTTAAGAAAGTTCCAAAATAAAATGAGGATGACGATGACTGATGATGAAGTCCTTAACAGGCATCTGGGCTGGGAGATGATCAAATCTTAAATGAGAACTGTGCCATGCATACAGTACACCGGATTATTTTTCTAAAAGGGATTACGACTAGCTTCAGTTGTTGACGCTGAAGGCTGCTGGCACAAGGAACGCTTTTCTGAAGTAAAATTCAGATCACTCAATTTAAAAAAAAATGCAGTATTTGCCAATTACTGTCAACTTCGACGGTCTCTCTTATTTAAATCGAATTACAACTCTATAGCTAGAATTAATTAGTTAAGTCGCTGCTTCCGAGACAGCTTGATTGGATGTGGATGATTCTCAATTTTTAGTGCTACATATTTCTCATCAATTCAAATTCTGAAACTTCCTCCACCAGCTGAACTGTAAACAATTTATAATAAATCTGAATTCAAAAATAATAGTCAAAGTCGGATATTGTGTCCAGAGTGAGAAATACATTTACCGGAGAATTTGATTTGGAGATGACAATGGTGAAGCCTTATCACTCAGTTTCGACGCAATGGTTTCCTTCTAAAGCATAAATATCATAATGTGTATCCGGAATGTAAGACAACTAAAGAGTACTTATATGAACACACGTGCGAATACTGCGAATGCAGTTCCATAAAACTAAAATATTAGAAATTTCAACAAACAAGAAATCTAAATGCCTAGGCCCACCTGAGTTTGAACAAAACAATTCCAATTTTGGCTAAAAACTCTTAACGTGGAGTCTCAATTTAAAAAGTCATAATTTAAGTCCGGTATTGTCGTTTTTTTTTAGAAAATAGTACTCGTTTTCGTTTTATTTTGAAAGACACATAATACACAGCTTCATTCTCTGAAAGTTAAATGAAGATTAATCGATGATTCATACTTTGTGCATATGAGAACAAGAACAGCCATCCGCCTTGGCCATCCTATTTTGAGAAGACATTAATATTTTTGAATTGTAATATCTATTCATGAGCAGTTCATAGCATGGTAGTCTAATATCCAGACCAAGTACACATAAGTTCTCTGAGAATACCCGGGTAAAATCAGGATACAAGTTTCATCCTGTAATCCGTCCTTTCTTCTTTCTCTTCCTCTAACGACCCATTAAGTCTTCGTGGCTCTGAATTACATTCATGAATTTATTTCCATACATATGTGAACCAAGCGTTCTCATGAATCAACTTATACTCATAAGCTCAATTCCCGCTGGGGAAGTCGGATTATTGAGGGAAATTGAAAACTACTCACCATGAAATCATCTTCAACTTATGAGTAATGTCCAAAATTTGCTGACGTGCGTGGAATTATAAACCAGCCAATTTTGCATTTCCAATTGCATTAATTCGTTTCATACAATAATTAATTAACAGCTGCCTTACGGACAATTTGTACAATAGACCGGTAACCAGCAGTTTTTAACTCCTTGTCTTCAACATAAAAAATCAAGAAAACTGGACAAGATCAGGACTGTTGAGGTGGTCAACCGAAAAAAAATACCGTATAAGGCAGCATAGCGAAATAATTCCTGTAATTTCAATTCCGGTCTATTCATTGGCAACTTCTCGTGCTATATAAAAATAATGAAAGCTCTATTTCACTATATGATTTGTTTAATATTTTAATTATTAATTTCATTTAATACAACTTACGAAGTTACGAGCTGAACTACTTATGTTTTTGAAGAATAAATAATTTTTTCTGAACACCGATGTTGACATGAATTGCATGGGATCAGGAACATTTTATTATGTGATTACCGTCTCCCTTCGAGGGGCCGAAATAAAATAAAAATTGGTAAATACTGTGTTCATTTTATGATTAGAGTAAGGCATCTAGTCTTTTGGTTACACAACTTCACGACATCTAACACATCTTAGGAAACCAAACTATAAATATTAAATTATCAAGGTTTCCTGTGATGGTTACAATTTAAAAAAAAAGAGAAGTCGGTCGTAGATTGTACTCCTAACCTGGGTATTTCATTGTATAATGGAATACCCAAACTCCTAACCATTAATTTACAGAAGGATTGGTGGAGATAATGTAATGTAAAACGAATCTCAGCTGACCCGAGCAACAACGAGTCATTTCAATCAAACGATTTTTTTAAAAATTGTTATTATTTCTAGTTTGAGAAATTCTTAAAGGACTGTACTTAATGGAAAAAGTCTAGATTCGTGTAAATATTGTTCTCTATTTTTAAATTCATGTTACCTCGTATCTACGGATCTATGGTTTGCACCTTAGAATTGTATGCAAAATGTATACATTATTTTTACGAAGAACCTTCAAATTAGAGTAATATGTACATGGTAATAAATAGTTATTCACCAACATTTATATAGTACAATGGCAGTCAAAGCTCGAGTCTTCAATTCTCGATCACATATTTCGGTTAAAAGCTCAAAATGCACTTTTGCGAAGTGGACTTGCAGAAATAGTGATAGATAAAGTGCTTGATGTGCATAAAAGCTTCAGTCCAAAGTGTGTTTGTTATTCTGCAAAGAGTCTGAAATAATAGTTTCTCATTCCACAACATAAACTTTCACTCTTTGGTTTACAAGAGACCCAAATGGCGGCCGTAGCGAATTATCTGGTTAGTATCTCTCGGAAGCGAAGAATCGTTGAAAATGCAGTTCAAATAATTTTTAGTGTGATGCGATTCTGAGTGAAGAGCTTCACGGCGGAGAATAAAAATGAGTCCAAAAATTGCACGTTCTTTTTATAGCCCCAATCCTTTTTATTTGTTTAGTGAAGAAAAGTGTGAATACACGTATCAGACAACTGTTTCTCTATAAGAAATACTCAATAATTTCCTGTCGAATAAATGTATTCTGCTACACCATGAACAAACTTTTAAACAAAAACCGAATCAACCAAGAATTTGGAAACAGTAAATTCTTTCGGTGTCTTCAAAATCTTAAATTTAAAGCGACACCATGGCAAGGAAATTGTATTTGGGGAAAGGTGTCTATTTGTGTCAACCTGATTAGTTGGTAGGGTACTCTTCTTCAGTGTCACACCGATCTGAACATTCACTCTCTAACCGTTCATTAAATACCATTTATGGTGCCCCGACAATGACAACCCAGACGAACCATCGTTTTTCTGATCTATAGTGGGTTTAAACAAAATATTTCAAATAGTATGGCATTATTTCAGTGCAGTTCTTACAACAAATTGTCGGCTTTTCTCAGCACGCAAAATGTATAGAGTATTTTGTATGAAATAATTTTTAAGAGAGATATATCAGAATTACTAATTAGATAAATCAGGGTTTGTTCGTAAAGTATATTCTTTAACAAAAGCGCTATTCTTCTTAAGAATGTAATCAAATTCTCATCAGCGAGTAGATTGGTTATGAAAAACACACAGTGGTTTTATGTAATTCTGCAAAATGAGAAAAGAAAGAATTTTCTAATAAGAAAGATTCATACCACTGACCATTCATATCACCTGGATCCGGGATGAGTAAAACCGAATCGGATTATAACGCTGTCATATTAATGTAAAATATTCGTATTCTTGAAATGAATTATGATCCAACCTAACTTTCATGGAAATGCAACTTTGTATACAGGGCGTTCACGAAAAGACGCCCAATTGTTTAACACACTGATTTTATTCCGATAACAATTTTATACAGATTTTGGAAAAACCTAAATTATAAAAACGGTTATTGGAATAATTTATCCTCATTTTAGGGTGACAAATTAAATAGTGGTGAAATCTTAGCTTGACTTCTTGTTCTCCTTAATTTTAATCCCATGTTTCTATTTTTTGTAATCTTAACATCATTCTTCCGGAGATTTTGTGCTAATGAAAATCTCAAAGACTTCTATAGTTTAGGGTTTTATTAATGCAAATGCTGTCCAGCAGTTTCAGTAAACCGCTGAAATTCATACACACATATTTTCTAGGTTGACGGGAACCCCGACAATTGTAGTCTGCATGCACAAATAAGCTATAATAAATGAACAGAATACATACATTATGCACATGCTAAAAAGTCAACATGTGAAAACATTCACGAATATTCTGACAAATGCAAAAATTATATTGAATCCGAAGATATCATGCTGCAAACAAAGATACAAAGAATTGGGATATCCAACTCAACACGAACTTGGGATGAGAATCCAGGGTGAAGGCCAACAAAAGTTTAAGGGTGAAACTGTCGTGAAGGTCTACAAATCTTTTCTATATCCAGAAGTGGATCTGGATGGAGAGTCGGAAGTATTAAAATCATAGTTCGTTCGTTCACCAACTTTCACCAGGAGAGAAAAGCCAGGCGGTCGGACTGGACCACTTTCTCCTGGGTTAACAAAGCCATAAAAAACAATGAAATATTGCTCGTTCTGCAAGGCTGACAGCCAGAAGTTTGTGAAACTCAAAGCCCAAACAGATCTAATCCAATAAAGTGAGTCAAAGCCAACCAGCTCATATATTTCCTCTCATTCCTCTTCTAAATACGGAGGTGGATAACATTTTACCACACTGGAAATATTATGGCCTTGATACCTATCCTGAGTTGTGCGATGACAGAATTCAAATATTAGGCATTCTTGGTCAAATGTAGGCTTACTGTCTATTTATATGACGGAGAAATTCTCCAACCCTGCCCCATCGGTTCAGAATTTACCTCATTTTTACGAATTCATGAATGCACTAATCATCACACAATAACCAGTGTCTTGTCAAGCAAAATTTCACATCTTCGCAGTACTCGACTTTCCTACCATTATAAATTTATTTTATTTTTTTCTAAAATCCCATCGATGCTGTCGTCTTTGCTTTATTTTATTACAATTTCTAAAAAAAAGTTGCTTTTATTGACAACGACACAGGAACTTAACTGGGTATTTCAATTTGTTGTGATAATCAACTTTTTTCAAACCTGTCGACTTTCAAAAGTCACATAGAAATATACCAAAATAAACAGCATCGATGGTTTTTTTTTGTTTGGTCTTGGTCGTATTCTTGTCGAAACACCGTTGAAATATGTCTTCAAGTGGTCTTTCTATGCCGATTTTTACTTAAGCACTCGCCACCACATCGTTTCTAAAAGCGAAATGATTTCATTATTTATAGGATACTGTACGAAATGCAATTATCAGGTTTTCTCCAAACCTTCAAATTCTATGCAGGGGCGCAGAAGATTAGATGCGACCTTGTTATTTGATATGTCGTCATAATTGTTGTAGACATTATTCCTGGTGAAGACATTTTTATTTATGTTGTGGACTCGGTATATTAAGATTTGACCAGAAAAGATAGATTGTACAATCTTGATTGTTCAGAAGTCGTGTTATTAACAATTTCCTCATAGACATAAACTTCACTTCAAAAAAGGTTACAAGATATGGAATTTTCTACCTAGACTTTGACTTGTAAGGCTCATGCTACAATCAGTTGTAATTATAAATATGGATGTTTAACTTGTGACTATGAGAGGCATTAATCAGTACCACTATTTTTGTCTTGAACTTGCACCATGTAATTATATTCGTCGCAAATGTAACTTAAATCCCTAGCTCCAACTTATTCAGATACCGGGGGTTTCCGATTTTTTTGGGAGCAAACCGATTTGACTATTCATTCGATTATCAAAATATTTAAAAAGTTCACATCCTTACTCCTGCCCTGCCGTCCACGTAGCTGTCCAGAAATATTTCCTATGAATCACCCCACTGATAATTGGACCACTGCTATCTATTTATAACAACAGTCAATTTCTACCGACAATTCGATTACTAAATAAGTCCAGATTTACTTGAACTCCCTAATGAATTATCCAAGTGAACAGTGACGTTTAATGTTGAGCTGTAGTATAAATAATTTGTAGATACGACTAGCTTGCACGCATTTCTCAATAATGCCGAAGTTGTATAATACAAATGTTCATTCCGTCACACGTGTACTCTTAAAATTTGAATCAACAAATTCATTTATAAAACTAGTCTAAACAACGACGAAGTCGGGTGACAGTCTTGTGAGGTAGAATTACGTTGTTCCATAAAACTGGTCAACTGGTTTAACTACATTCTGGGCAGTTTCCATGCAAAGGCTTGATGGTGATCGTTCCGTGGATTACAGTAGTTTCAGATGAGCCAATAAAGTTTGCTTCTGTGAAAACAAAAACACATATAGAATTGCATATTCGAGATAATATACAGGACAAAAATAAGAATCTGTGAATTTTTGACAATTTAATCAAAATTCGAATTTCACACGATGACCCGACATTGGGGTTATACGAAGAGTCAGTGGCTAATTTTCTCCATATTAGCTATTGCAAATCTTATTACTTGTATGGTGTATTCAATCCAAGGTAATACTATATTTGTATCAAATCAATTCAATTTCAACGAAAAGTGTGTAATGTAGGGTGTCGTTCATAAAAGGACACCGCGCAGATTACGGGTCAGCGTAGGTTTGCCAGATTTGGCTAGATTTGTGATATATTATAGCCATTGATCTGCTGAACAACTTTTTTGAAGATTCTACCACCAAAATTTTCACGGTTTGGCTACTAGTATTGTACGAGCATGTTGTACTCCTTATTTCATTTCTAGCTTAGGTTGGCTGCCCTTAATACTACGGTATTCCCACAACTTGTAGTTGTCCAGGCTCAAAACTTATTGAAGTTCTGATGCGCTGTCGCGATTTCTCCGTGAACTCCACATTAAATTTATACCAGAATGTATATATCAGTATTTTCTAATAACTTTCGGCAATTCATAAATATTTATTCACGTTTCAAGCACGACCGTGTTAATATTTATTTTTTTGTTTTTTTCAGCACCGATATTTCCGCGAGAGGTTCGTTAGTACTTCTACATGGAGAAACAGAATAGAAGCACATGTTCTATTAATATGCACTTTCACCTCTCTCGACCTTCCAGCAGGTCATTCAATAGTACGGTTTAGAATTACGTGCACCGATATAGAAGGTTCGGTAATAATTATTAGCGCAGTGCTTCCATTCCGTTTTACAGCATGTTGCTCAATGCTCTAACTAATTTCGCGATATATTTTTGTAATATTAATGTCAGGCAATAGAAAAAGGAGCGACAGCCACAGAATATGGCCTTGTTTTTGGAATTTTTGCACTAACACAATGTTTTCTGAGTCCTGTCGTCGGGAGTTTTGTAAGTACCGATACGAAGCTAGCAAACCTAGTTTAGAACTTCTGCTAAACTGAATAACTCTTCAAAAAAAATTTAGGCACCGAGATTTGGAATTTTGTGGGTCTTATCGGCTGGAGTTCTTGTCGCCGGAGTCAGCACAATACTGTTCGGGTATGTCGAGAGAATATTTCTAAATCAAACTAGTTCTGTTAATATTATTTAATCTTATTCGGATATAATTCCGACCCTTTTTAGTTTTTTGCAGTTTGTAAACGATCGTTGGATTTTCATAACATTGGCCGTTGTACTTCGGATAATAGAAGCGGTGGGAGCTTCCGCCGTTTATGTCTCACTTTACTCATGTATACCGAAGGAATTTCCAGAATCAGTGGCCACTACGATAGTAAGTTGAAATAAATTAAAGAATTGTTACTTCGGTTTCAAAATTTAGAAATACTTTGATTTTAAATTTTAAAGGGGACAATGGAAGGAATGGTAGGGCTCGCATTCTCTGCAGGGCCTTTTCTGGGATCCGCATTGTTTCAAGTGAGTTAAATTTTTGTAGTCTTTCCATTTTGCTCGAGCCTTTGGTTTTTCGAATTCCGGAATATTCATGGTACCCGAAGTCATAATATGTGAATGCATTTTGAGCTGAAACGAAAAATGACAGGCAATATTGACTGCTCAGGTCGGAGGATTCATTCTGCCATTCCATGTTCTTGGAGGGTCACTCATTTTGATTGGACCGTTGGCTTATTATGTACTTCGTAAAACTGGTCATCAAGGGGATTCAGGGGCAGCCAAGAACTCCGATGATAAATCCCTTGGGTTTTTTGCTATGTTGAAAGCAGTTCCGTCCATTAACTTCTATATGATGTGTGTTCTCGTGGGAGCTATTAATATCGGATTTAATGAGACCTTACTCGAACCACATTTGCAACAGGTAAGGATTATTTCTGAACTGAATTCAGGCAGTTCCAGACGGCCGTTCAGGACTTCGATGTGGGATCCGACTGAATTTTCGATATTTCGTGTCTCAAGATAATTAATAACTTCGGTGTTGGAAAAGTACATGCATTTGACCTTGAGGTTATTTCAATTCGATTTAGATTGGGGTAGAAATAACTACGCAAATGTCGGCAGGAGCAACATTCAGTAAATTTTGGGGCAAAAGTGATTCAATTTAGAGTGATATTAATTGTATCTCTTAATTGACTTCAATCGAACATTTTGCAGTTTCAACTGACACCAATCTCGGTGGGATTGGTATTTCTGTTGTTGGGAGGTTCCAATGCTTTAGCATCACCAATTTTCTCATACTTATGCGGACATATCAAAATACCAGACATGATTCCGTTGATTGGAGCGATTTTTGCCATAATCGGACTCATCTTGATTGGACCAGCCCCATTTTTGCCGCTCAATCCGTAAGTACTTTCGACGTTTTATTCGATTATACAACGAATGGGAACTGAAACTGATTAGAAATAGTGCAGATATTTTGCAGTCCCAGGAAACCATGAATAAATATTCAGACTGGTAATTTCTTGCATTTTCCAGATCCCTGGCTCTAACTCTTGGTGGCATTGTCTTTGCGGGAGTTGCTGTTGCTTGCTACATTTCGTCCGGATTCATTCTATCCATGAAAGCAGCTGAGTAAGTAGTAATTGAAAAGATTTTTTGAAAGGACCTTACCAATTTTGGGTTGAAAGTTCTTGACGATTCAAATCGGTCTCAATTCCGAGAATAACTTACCGCGAACTCGACTCGAGTACGAAATTCGTGCACTGCCAGTTCAAACGAAATGTTTTAACGTCCTAGAAATAATTTAAGCAAAAGTGGTAAGGTCATTTCAGGTGAGCTCTTTGTGAACAATTTTGTATCTTCAATTCTCGTAATTTGGCGACTCTTTCTTAACTAGAGATTCAGGTTTCTCGGATATCACAAGAACATCAGCTCAGATATCTGGCCTATGGATTGCTACTATCTCTTTTGGTACGTTCATCGGGCCGATCATTGGTGGAGTTCTATACGATAGTTTCGGTTACCCAATGGGTTCACTGTTCATAATTGGACTTGATTTGGCTCAGGTGAAATTGCAAAAAATATTGATGATTTTATTCAAAACCTCTAATTTTTATTGTTTTGTTGTAGGGTCTGTCAGTCGTGATTTTCATTCTGTCGAGGAAATGCAAATCCAAAATTCATTTGACCAACGGTCACAAACTAGATGAAAATGTTCCACTTTTAGGCGATTCTGAAAAATCCGTTCTAGTCCTAACCTAATTATAACCCAAACTACATATTTGTTTAGAAATAAGGTTCCTCTGTTATTTGTTTCATTTTTTTAGCATGCATTTGTATCCAAAATGGATAACTAATCTAAGAACATACAATAAAAAAATAAACTCTTCTAATTTTCATTTACACTTAACCTGTGTTAGTCGGCCACATTCAATGGGAAGAAATTCAGGATCAAGGAAATTGTGAAGCTCGGAAACTGTATTTTAGATGAACACGTATGTGAAATCGGTCTGACAGTTGAATAAATCAATCAATCAATCAATCAGATTATTACATTTATAATTCCTTCAAAATTTTAAATCGGAAGTGAGGATAAGAAACTCTTCATGAATTCCTAGCTTTTTCATTTCGAAAATCAAATTTTGATTCCCAAATGATGTTTTACGATTTATTTTGTGTATGACTGAAAATATTTAGACACAGCAGGTAGACACGTTAGATTCTACGTGTTGAAACAACGAAGACAGTAAGTTTGTCCTGCCGATCGAGAGGAGAGAAATCGGATTCACTAATAATACGATTTCAGAGCTTACAGTTTTAGCAAGAATCAAATAGACAAAATCTCAATTTTCTGAAGAAATTCATGAAATTGAATTATGACTGCGACTATAAAATATTACGAGGAAGATATGCCGCTCACACTGGAAGTCAATACTTCAATTTAATTTAATGTATGATAAATGTAATAATATATTGTATAAATTTTAGTTTACGTACAAAACTAAAATTTATATAATATTTTTTCAAAAAGAGATTTCTCCGTACTTGAAAATCCGCAATTGTTTGAATGTGACGATTCCTCAACTTTCATCAAGCAGTTTGTACTTGTACCTTACGGCATGCCGCGACGAAAAGATTTATGTCTTTCAGGTGAGACTGTGAAAATTGTACAGTACAGAGCAGGATCAAATAAGAATTGTGCAATATAAGTTGAGTTGAGCCCCAAAAGTTGAGTGTAGCGTACGTTTAACCATTAACTTGAGACGTTCAACATTTCTCAAGATTATGTTTATTTTCTTTGTCTAGATACGACTCGTCATACGAGGGATGATCAGGATTAATATTTCGTTTTGTTGTTATCTTAATCCTAAAATTCTGAAATTAATTCCTCGCTTTCCCCGACAATGTTTGGGAATGTTTCCCAAAATTCATGAGATTCCACCTACGGGTTCGATGGGAATTCAACTTTTCATTTTAATTCTGGCATTCATCACGGAAAAGTCATATTTTTATCAAAGATCGATGATAATTTTTTAAAGAACAAGGAAATCCATAACCCAAGCCCATAGAATTTTGCAAAGTGTCGTAGCTTGTGCTCTGTCGATTCAAAGTGTCACGAGGAGGGTTGAAAATTTTGAGCTTGGTGTAACGGTGTCAAATCCAAAAAACGCCGTGGCGGACCTATTTCTGCCGAAAATGAAGATAACTAATGCTTGCGTAAAAAAGTTTGACGAATCTGAACAACGGGTTACAGTTAGGAAAGCTGGAAATCTGGAGATATCATTTAGTTCGGTTTTGTAAATTTTCACTCAAATACATGGTCTTAGAATTTTTTTTACCCGGTTGGTACCAAGTGCGCTTACCCCACACCAAGAAGCAGAAAGGGTGACAGTACCAAAACGATAACTACATCGGTTTAACCTCAACAAAATATTTTTGTCTCGGATTGTGAGGTTTCATGCGATATTGGTTCACCACTATGATACTATCTCACTATGTTACTATGATACGAGTCTAAACTATTTTTTATTTGTTAAACACAAGTAATTATCTTCACTTACGGAAAAAAAATTATACAAACCGGACGCGCATTTTTTGAGTACAATTTTTACGGACTTTGTCGGTGTTCACCTAATCGAACTTTTACGCCATGACAATACAATGCACAGTGAACATTTTTGTAAATTTCTGGCTAATTTCAATTACGGATTCCGAAATGAATAAATGTGGAATCTGATTGTCGGACTCCCTCCTTAAATTCACAGAATTCAAAATTATCCAAACCACCGGACAAAGTCTGTAGTCAACACAATGCATCAGGCTATTTTTTTTTTACCACTTTTGGCCTTTTAAAAAACACTTTAGGGAAAGTGGTATTCAGATTATCAGGAAGTGAAAGATGACGTGCAAAGTTTATTCAACAGCCGCCCGAAATCGTTTTTTTCAAATGGGTATAGAGTACTTGAATTCGTAATGCAATCTTTTTTTCTAACTGGAGGTGAACTCCATTGAAAAACTAGAAATGCAGCTTGAAATTCATTTCGGTTTACTAGTCATGCTGATGAGAATCTTTATATTCTGATCATCCCTCGTACATCCTGTGACTGTGAAATCAGTCACAACAAAATAGTCACAAACACCGCCCAGAATCATAATACGTACATAAACACACATTTGTTTAATATAATATTACAGTTTCATATAATTAAATTTAGTGAAAGTTAAATATGAATTAATTGTGGAGAGAGAACATGAACCGTGAAGTAATCCTGACGTGAGTGGAATTACACGGTAAGTAATAAATTTTTTAAACACTTTTGGAATATTTTTTATGTTTTTATTAAAAATTATATTTTTCACCCCAAAAACAATTGCCAGTTCTTGTTCTGTTGTAGTCCATTTACCTTCGGCTGTATTTAATTTCTTGCTTATAAACGCAACTGGTCTTTCTTTACCATCATATTTCTACATTAAACTAACTCCGACTCCAATTTTCGATGCATCCGTGTGCAATAAAGTTTCCCGTTGTGGATCAAATGTAGCTAGCACTGGTGGTAATAATAATATTTGCTTCATCTTTTCAAAGCATTCCTCTTGCTATTATCTTCCCAAATTCCTATTTAAAATTATCTTTATCTACAACCAACCGTTGTATTGGGGCTATCTTGCCTGTTAATTTGTGTATAAATAGCCTAAAATATGAGCACAATCCCACCAAACTCGTTACATCCTTAAATAATAATAAATAATAATAAAATAGTTGAAACCCAAAAGAAAGTCGCACGGAATAGGGTATGCAAGAAATTGCCTGTTGACTAGGGATTTGAGTTTGACCTTCCAGTCTATAAACAAACAACATCGCTATGCCTAACTACCAGTTTTGTATGTGCGAATATATTCCCGTAGCAATTGTTCGTCACGGAAGGCCCTATGCTATGTAAACTACATATGAAGTATACGAATATACGGAACAGCCAAGCACCTTTAGATTACATATGCCAAATTTCCGTCCAGTAATCAACAATTAGCTAGACATATTGAATCCGTTTACATACTATATTCGCGTATCGTTTGTCGTAATATCCAAATCGAATTTATTTAATTGCTTCCATGTTCTTCTATTGCTGGCTACGGCATCCATTAACGCTTTATAAAAAGTTGACTCGAAAGCTTGTTTTTACTGTTTCCACCGCAGCCCGCATTGAATATTTTATTCGACTCTTTGGGTTTGGGCACCGGTTTTGCTGTAATGATTCATGCTCGATCTTTTTTTGAAAACTACACACAGTCTATCAAGTTGCTCTCGCTGACTTTGATTTGAAACGCTTCCCGAATCGCTTCCATGTTTTAATGCTGCTCATGTCTATTTCAGCACTCTCCCTATTATGAAAACATAGACTGCGATGAACTGTTTCGGAAACAATAAAACATGCGTAGTTAGAACTTGCTACAATCGACACAGGGCGAGATCCTCATTCGCTGCCAAAATTCGTGAAAAGCGTGACAGACAGACGGACGGACAGATTGAGCATCCACAATAAGTTATTTACTCCGTACGACTTAATAATGAATATATTCAATCTTTATTTCCCGATCCATTCATACTTCATAATGTTCACATAACATTAACCTCATTTCACACATCCCATACATGTACATAACAAGGAAGTCATTCAGAAGTCACACTAACTCCATTCCTTACTATACCTAATACTATGAAGTTGTTTCTGTGAAAACAAAAACAGGTGGTAGTATTACGTATTGGAGGATCAGAACACAAATAAGAATCTGAGAATTTCAGACAATTTAATCGAAATTCGAATTTCACACGATGAACCGACATTGGGGTTATTCGAAGAGCCAGTGGCTACTTTTCTCTATATTGGCTATTGCAAATCTTATCACTTGCATGGTGAATTCAATCCAAGGTAAAATTCTTTGAATCAAATCTATTCAATTTCGACGAAAATTGCGTAATGTAGACTCTCATTCATAAAAGTTCACCGCACACATTACGGGTCAACGTCGGCCAGTCAGATTTGGCTGAATTTTTGATATGTTATAGAGAGAGATGGACCGGTTAGTGGTACCCGGCAATTACCGGGTACCGGGTAGTTGGTCCCGGTCGATGGCCGGGTATCCGGCCGGGTAATTTTTATTTGTACAAGTGGAGTGTCTATGGAAAGCCCGCGAAAGCGCGATTCGTCCTGTCGTTCGAAAAAAGTCGCTTGACTCGCCATACTCACTGCACAGCTCAAAGAGAGGATCGACAAAATGAAACCTATCACGTTGCCGGTCAAGTAAAATTAATATTACTTTTAAGAGAGAAGTAATTTAATTTCACTGATATCCGAATGTCGATTTTTGTAACAGACCATTGTAATGCGTAATACCCGATAAAAGTTGAGGTCGAATTTTACTGATTCCATCAATTGACAATCTGAGGGGAAATGTAAGTTCCTCCCGGTGCTTTACCTCAAAATACGGGTAATTCGGCAGCCAAAGATAAATGCATTCGGCAACAAATGAGTCATTTTGGGATTTTCTCGCAGAAATAAGTCGTAGAGCAGGAATAGGATATCCTCAATTTAAATCAGATTTAAATCTATTGATTTTTTAAAAAAAGTCATTGATTTAAATCAAAAATTGATTTTTTTAAGAAATGACGAAAGGATCAATTTCGAAAGAATTTAAAAAAAAATCAATTGATTTAAATGTGAAAATCAACGATTTGAATCAATTGATTTAAATAAAATCACGATTTAAATAAAAATAAATCACGGTTTAAATAATAATGAATCACGATTTAAATAAAAGTAAATCACGATTTAAATTAAGATAAATAACAATTTAAATAAAAAACATCATGATTTATATTGCTCCTAAAATATCAATATACAGATAAGCCTGATTTAAAGAAAATCTAATTTTTTCGATTTAAAAAATCATGATTTATAATTTTCCTAAAAAATCCATATAAATCTGATTTAAATAAAAAAAATCTAGTTCTTTCGATTTTATTTGTATTTTTTAAAAATCATGATTTATAGTTTTCCTAAAAAATCAATATAAATCTGATTTAAATAGAAAAAAATCTAATTCTTTCGATTTTATTTTTATTCTTTAAAAATCAATCAGATTTTTATACACCCTGAGCAGGATCGACATTCCGACATGAAACTTCCGAACTTACATGCGTAATTAATTCCTTTTGAATTTCAATGCCGTTACTGGATCGAAAAGAAAATCTTTTCGAATGGTGAATGG
>JAQFYE010003250.1:0-15805 GCA_034694305.1 Protaphorura glebata
GGGTATTATTAACAGGTTGTTTTGAATAAACTGGTTTGTTTCTTATGTACAAAGTGAATACACACATTTTCCGACAATTTTCTATGTATGTGCCCAAAGCGCCGGGCATATTCCCACGAATGCGCCAGAAAAAATAAATGCCTAGGCATTTTACAACTCTAGTTCTAACTAGGTTGACCAATACAGGAACTCAAATCTGCATTTCACTGACTGTAAGAATGAAAGTGCATCTTAATCTTAAAGTCTCTGTTTCCGACTAAATTGACTGGTCATTGCATTGGTTTCTCATGCACATGTTGAAACTCATGCAGTCTTATGAAATCAAAATTACATTATCGAAATGTGATTTCGTGATATCAGACAAAAATAATTTTGTTTATCACGCATCATGGGGATAAATATTTGTATTGCTCATTTCGTTTGTTTTTAATCGTGTTCCGACAACCATCATGACCACTGTACAACACGACGCTACTATAGTGCACTCAACATTTACACCCGACAAACATAATGGAATTGGCTAGAAATGCAATAAATTAAGTATGGGATATTGTGTCGTCCGTGAGTTTCAAACCCATTGACAAACAGGCAGACTGCATGAATATCAGATACGAGAATAAAATTATAAATACTGAGAAATGGTTTCACAGCATATTGTATTGTGACTGTTGTGTCGCTTGTCTTGGCGCGGCAAAAAAATTATTTCGCAAAACTTGGGTATTATCTTCTGCATGTTTTTGGTTTAGTGATTTATGAAATTGGACATGTTGCAGACTGATTCATGTTTGGGAATTGTGCAGTGATTATCTAATCAAGGACTGCGTCCTCCAAATTAAGTACACTAACGAGGAAACTTCTTTGAGGTGGTTCTCTCCGATATTGTCCAAACTTTTTTTCTGAAAGACTTTTGCCTCCAAAACCCTCAAAAATGTCATCAGCTCACGCAACACTCAAAACTCTGAATATTTTCTGAGTTTAGAGTTATGAATGATTCGATGTCGTACGATGGCCGTAGTTTATTCACAACAATTAACTAAATAATGGATATTTATTTGAATTCTTGTTTTGAAACAAAAAAAATGAATGAATGAAGAGAATTTATTTGATATGACCAGAAGAGGCCCATTCAAAGGTGGTTCTTTTTTACAAAAAAAAAATTTCCTGCATACCTAGATCCACAGTATAAGAAAAGTTTGTGAATAAATATATAATATTTCAGCAATAATCTTAAATTAATGAGAAAAATCAATGTTTCATGTCATATGAGTCAACCATAATCAAAGTAAATAAGATACGTCATATATATTACAGAATGAACTAATAATGCCACTTGCATGGGGATCGTAGAAATGGCCAACAGTACAGTCTACATAAGTTATCAGAGATCTTTCATGAGTTATGCGAAGGAGATATGTGAAATCAAAGTTAAGGTGGGGGTATTTATTTACAGATGCTTGCAATCAGGAGGTAAAGTTTTTTAGGTCATCAGAGTCGGTCACGGGGTCATAGATGAAGTTTAGAACATCTACACTTTTGGTATTTAAGCTGGGCAGCAGGGTTGCTCTCTCACGATCATGTCCAGAGCATTTTTTAATAACGTGGAAGATGGATTCTGCTTCACCACAAAATCTGCACGGTGTGTCGTTTGCTGCTCCTAGTTTATGCCATTGGCCATTGTTGTATATTGTTGGGTATCCAAGTTTTATTTGGCGCCACAGTTGTTGACAAATATCTCGGCAGCGTGTTAGTCAAGTGGGATTCGGCGAAAGTTTCTGGATTCTTCAAAGAACCATAATGTGGCATAGATGTAGAATTACGTGCTGATTCACGGTCAACGTCTCTCAAACGTTTTACGAGGGTGCAGAGAAGAGTGTCTCGTGATTCCACAATAGTGTCAACATTTTCATGTTCCATCAGATGTGCATAGTCCAGTTCTCCGAGCGAATCGCGTAGTTGACAGTACCAGCTGATTTTGGTTCTATTTGCAGAAGTAGAGGCTTTGGATACTTTCTTGAGGGTATTGTAGGATTCTCGGATTAGAGCGTTCTCGTCGGAGTTAAAGATTTTACACCAGTAATTGAGGGCTGATTTGATAATTTCAACTTTTAGGGGTGGTTTTCCAGTTTCAAGGCGGGTGAAATATCTAGGTGAGTTCCTAGGTGGGGAAATCACTCACTTGTAAAACGATTGTTGCATCTTTTCCAGTACTTCATAATGAAGGAGGATAATCCCCTTAATAAAAAGTGCATTCTTAATTTTTAATCACATTTTATGTCGAAGGTCAATTAATTTACGTATATTTTGTTTGCGGTCCACATAATAATATTAATAAAATAAACGTTCACTTCTATTTTGTGTGTAGTCCAAAGATGTCATCAACTTAGATTGGTAAGCCCGGAAAAAACAGTAGGGTCAACTAATGGGACTAACGGAGTTTCATCATCGGGAAAAACAAAGAATATGACTGATTGTCGAGCTGTTCGTTTCTGAATTTCCATTTCCCGAATCGAGATCCAATGAAACTACAAATATAAAGATAAATGTTTATGAGTTTGGGTTTTCAACTTCAATTAAATCAAGATTTAATTCAGTCGTGCGGAGTATAAACTAACCGTAGCCGGTAATCTTCCACCAGACATTATATTTAGCATGTTTCCGGTATTCATGAGAACAGCTCCATCTATAGGCTCAGCATGTAGCTAAGTATCATTTCACTTGACCTACGTAAAACTATATTTCAATAATCAAAACTCAAGAATTAATAAACAAAGCCAGACCAGCGTAGAGCAAGGGACTCCCACCCAATTTCTGTTAGGACGGGGGTTCGATTCCCTGGTATATCTTAGTGCAATTTTTAAGTGCATTCAGGGTTTGCGGATGTACAATCACACCCAAACGGGGAGTAAAGAGTAAATGCTTCACGCAAATACGCAATGTGTAGATCATTTCATATTTAACCCATTAGCTCTGCCTCATTGATAAGATTAAAGTACAAGGTTGGGAGTTCACTCATAAGGAAACTTCCCACAATACCTTCCGCTATATTATTTAATTGAAAATAATTTTTGCCCCAGAATACATTATTCAAATTCATGAGGTTTTTTATGTTATTTTCTCAACATTTCTACGATATATTTTCTAAAAGAAATTTCATTTTTCAAGAAATTTATTGTTTTCAGATCAGATTATGGGGGAAGTTGCATTGGCTATACATTTTTCGAAGAGCTTATATTTTTATTGTGACCGTAAGAGTGGCCGTCGAAGAAAAATACTTCGGGCTAATAAGATCGGCCACCCAGGAACTGATATGAATTATTGTGGCGGAGTCGATTTTTGACATGTTGGGTTGTTCCCTCGTGAGGTTCACTTGAAACACTTTTAACTGATATTTCCTTTGCTATTAGCCTGGACGGCTAGTAGATCTCTCATGTACGGAATTATTTGTATACGTACTGTAATCAGGAAAAGTCAGTCGTTGGCACAATTTCAGATTAGTAAATTTATCTATATATACGCATGATTGGAACGACGACAGAAAATAGAGTTCAAAGTAATTTACAAAGTGATGTCAGTAAAAGTTGAAGGCACCATTCGAGATCTACTTTGTACGGGAGACCAACGTTATCTAATCATAACGATTTAGCACTACTACTTCTGCGTTTGGTACACCCATTTCGTCGCATATTTCCAGACTCTCTTCGCCACACCTAATCACATTCAATTCTATATGGGTTGGTATTAAAATATTCACTTATTAGAAAAAATGTTCCGATCTTCGAAACTAGCTACTTGGATTTCCTAAAAAGGCCACCTTTAGACTAAGTGTTGCAAGCAGTCCATTTGATTTCAAGATGCCAACACATTCAGAGGTCATTCGGGATAATTTAAGCTCCCTTTGTGACAAAACAAACATTAGCCAGAGGCTACTGGACAATTGCACGGAGGTTGGGATTCTTACTCGCGATGAATCGGCCGAAATTGTAAGAACTTGCATTCCAATTTCTCCAAACCTCAATTATGAACCCTTCTATCTATTTCCAGGAACAATATTCGGGCTATAAACGAAATCGAGGATTTTACGAGTCAATCAGAAGGAAGGACAGCGATGCATTCAATAAACTGGTTCATATAATGGAGTCCAGGGACACACTCCAGTCCAATGACGTGTTATTAATTCTGAACAGCTGTGAAGCGAATGTGACCTGTTCAGAACCCAAACCGAAAAGATCTAAAGTTTCCGGTAATATTCACAAGCAAGACGACGCCAACTCCTCTACGAAACGGAAGACTTTAAACTCCAAATGGTGGCCGGAAGAAAGGAATTGGAATCTAGTGAACGCCTTCCATGAACGCAAAATCAAAGAAAAGCTTTTTGTAGAAGAATTACATGATATGCTAACCCGTAATCCGAATGGAATGGCTGTGATTAGTCAAAAGGTGGCAGTGTCTGGACTTGGAGGAGTCGGAAAAACTACGACAGCAAAATGGTACGCCAATCACTACAAGAAATTCTACGATCACATCATTTGGTTGGACTGCGGAGAAGGGAGTCTCTTGAAATCATTTCAGGACTTAGCGAGGGAACTTGATATTAAAAATAGACACGAGCTGGATTTGACGAAACTTGCCAAAGAAAGCTTTTCAGCGTTAGAAAAGTTCAAATGCCTTTGTATATTTGACAACGCAGAATGTTATACGGGAAAAGAAGGAGTCCGAGACGTGTTGCCAAAAAATGAAAACTTTAATTCCATAATTACTTCCAGAAATCGAGAGTGGGGAAATGAAACGGGGCTTGGGACAATATCTCAATTCCAATTGGACGTCTTTGACATCGAAGAGAGTACAACGTTTATGAAAAAGAATCTCCACCAAAAATCATTCCACGATGATGATTTGAAGCAATTGTGTCAACTTTTGGGAAATCTACCATTGGCTTTACAAATAGCAACGGCCGCGTTAAATAGACAGAAAATAAACCTGGGAGATTATATCGAAAGAGTTGAAACCACTGATCACATTATCAGCAGAAATTTTGATGACTACGAAAGAACGATTAATGCAACACTCAAAATTTCACTCGACATAATAAAACACAATGAGAACGACCCAAAACAGTTGGCATATCGAATACTCTTGATATTTGGATACATTCAACCGGACAATGTCGATATAATTTTTTTTGAAAGAGTTGAAGAATCGACAATTTGGGAAGTACAAGAAGCAATGGATTTATTGGAAATGTATTCACTCATTTCGAAGAGACAGAAATTGAGCGACCGATATTCTGACGACGAAGTCGTAACGTTCGATTACAGCATTCATCGGCTGCTTCAACAAGTGACTCGTCACAATGGGAGAGACACGGAAAGAGATACCATCCGAAAAATCTTAAATTGCGAAGATTTCTTAAATTATAAACTCATTCCGTTCTCATTGGCCGACGAACAATTGAAGAGTGAATTTTCAACAATAAGAGTACAACTTATAGACCAACTAGAGTTAACTCAACTCATTAAGGAGAGAAAATTTACAGATGCCACACAGCTCTCCGAAATAATAAAGAATACAATCAAATCATCTGCATCTGAATTCAATTATGCCATTTGTCTGAAGAATCGAAGGAAATTTAAAGCGTCACTTGAAATGTTTAATCAAATCTACATTTCAGTCACTCATCTAGATACAGACCAAGAACTAAAGCAGTACTCGCATAATACAACACTAACAGAAATACTAGATTTGAATTATGAACCCACAAAATCCATCGTCGGAAGTCAGCTCTTCATTATTCACTTACTGGAGAATAGATTCAAAATGGCTGACAAAATATTAAGAAGAGAAAAGACAATGTCAGTGGTAAATTCGGAAGAATCATTGATTTGCATCTTGGAAGCCCTGAGAACTAGTAATATTATTAAAGTACCTACGCTATACAGGTTGGTTGTTGACGAAAACGTAATTCACATAACACTACTGAATGTAGTAAAGCGCGAAATAATATTCGAATATTGTCTAGTTGATATTACTAGTGGTCTTCCCGAACATTTGGATCGCCTCGAGTTACGTGGAATTAATCTGAAGGCTCAAAACAACTGTCTTCAAGAAAAGTCGAAGCTTGTCGACTTCAGTGATTGTATTCCATCCTCAGTCATTGATTTGTACATTGATCTTAATACTGCCCATGGTTATTACGTGAACGATCGGAAAATCTTAGCTTGTAACGGTATGGTTGCACTGGACAAATTAGTGTCAATCGAAAAGATTCAGCTCATGTATTGCAAAATTAAGTTGAGTGACAAGGAGTCTAAAATATCCCCAATAGACCTGGACTTTGAAAATGTATCATTCGTTCGAGACGGAACTGAAGCGGAGGGAGTCACATTTTTTAACGAATTAATTAATTTTCATAGAGTAAAAAATATTCTTATAACCGCCAATACTATAACTACCGCAATCCATGAAAAAAACCATGAAGTGCAAGAAGTAAATTCAGATGTAATTTCGACAATAAACAAATTGCCTACCAAAATGTGTGTTCCGAAAATTGCAATTGAAATGATTGGAAGCTGCAATTTAGACACAGTCGTATTGAAGGGTAATCAAATAACCATTCTAAATTGGGATAATGCAAATTGGAATATAAATCGCCTTTGTTTATCCCAAGTGCCATTTGAGAAAAGTCAACTGAATCTGAAGCTGTTAGAAATTGAGAAATCCTCTATTAAACTTTCTTCACTTCCAGTCATGATCGAAACACTAATTTTGAGTTATGGAACACAAGTCATAAATGAAAAAGAAGACTTCCTACTACCGGAGTTGAAATACTTGTGCGTTAAATTCTCAAATCCCAGTCTCGTTGAGTTTCCATTCTTATTGAAAGTCTGCAGGACCATTAAAGGTCTCAAAGTGGTAACCAATGCTGAAGACAAGGAAATCGACGACGAGGACGACGAGGACGACGAGGAAATTGACGACGAGGATATCGACGAGGACGGCGAGGAAGACGACGTGGACGGCGAGGAAGACTACGTGGACGGCGAGGAAGACGACGTGGACGGCGAGGAAGACGACGTGGACGGCGAGGAAGACGACGAGGATACGGATAGCCTAAAAATCGATGCAAATATAATTTCAACTTGTGCATCAATTAACACACTGAAATTGGAAGGGGTTGAGGTAGTGGGTGAGGGTGTACGACAAATTGATAAGCTAATTTTAGTTGGATATGACTTCAAGGAAATAGACCAAATTCTCAATAAAATTCGCGCACGTCATTTAGTCATCACCAATGGATTGAATCAGAGAACTGATAAGCAGGCATTGTTATCACTAATTCAGAAACCATTCGAAAGTATAACAGTTGGAAGTATTTTTTGGCAAAATTTTGAAAAGTCCCCACTTGCCAATTATGTTGACAGTGAAGGGATGTATTACAGATTTGAGAACCAGAAGGGAAGGGTGATTACAGAGGATGAGTATTTTGATAGCCTTCGGTTTTCTGGTGAAGATATACATGAGTTCAGTAAAGTGAAATCTGAATAATATCTGACAGGATAAATCGCAATTGCCCCAAGACGTAGCAAATTTCAAATAAGTATCGACTTTTGTGTTTTAAAAACGCCTCAACCGTAGATGAATTATAAGGATCTCTAAGACAGAGGTTTCAACCTCTTTGGAGTCGGCTTTGATTTAGACTGTTCTTTTGAATTATCGAAATAAAACTTTCATTTGATTTGAAAGCTTCATACTTAATTAAGAGATTATTTGACAAACCATATTGACCATTCTTCATACCCGGAAGTAATAAGTATTGTTCATAGATAATTGAAGCGTGGTTTGGGTTGTACTATAGTGTTCCTCGATTATCCTAAAATAATCGAGATCTTCTCTAATAAGTTCTTTCCTGCGAAACCAGATGAGGAAGAGACTATTATCATGTCAAAATTTGAATTCGAATATCCAACGTGATGAGTGTTATGGGCCTAAGTACTACTCGGAGGCGCATGATTTAATTGATCCTTTTTATTTGTTGTAGCCTATAGTATTCTGAACAACTTTACTGAAGGTCCTACCCCCAAAATACTCTAGCCGTTACTCCAGTGGAATTACATAGGGGCATGAGCGATGACGCAGAGCGAAAACTAACGTGAAAGTCACTGTCCGCCATTTCAAATGCCCATCTGTGTATTTCTAGCGGCCAAACCGCTAGCTCTCACAAACTCTTCAAGGGCTACGACATTTAAAAGTGTTCACAGAATACCAATGGAGCGCAATTTTTCATAACGTAGAACCGGTGTCTGTTCACGTAGAATGTCAATAAATTTCTGTATATTTTATTTGTGGTCCATATAGAATATTAATAAAATCAACGTTCACTTATACTTTCTGTGTACTCCAAAGCGGTCATTCATTTAAATTGATGAGTTCGGAAGAAATCAGTAGGTACTACTTAGTTGCTAGTGGGACTATCAGAGTCTCATCATCGGGAAAGACTACGAACAAGACTGATTGTCGAGCTAATCGTTTCTGTATTTCCTTCTCCGGAATCAATATCCGATGAAACTACAAAAAGACAAAGAAATGTTCATAAGTCTAGGATTTAAATAAATTCAGAACTTCAATTAAATCAATAATTCAGTTTTGCGGAATATAAACTAACCGTGGCCGGTAATCTTCCCCCAAAAATTTTATTCAACATGTCTGCGGTATTCACGAGAAAAGCCCCATCCTTAGGCCCAGCTGGTACCTATGTATCACTTGACTTGAGCACCATAAAAGTATTTAGTATTTTCAACAATCAAATTTCACGAATTAATAAACAAAGCCAGAACAGCATAGTAGAAGGGGTTCCCATCTGATTTCTGTTAGGACAGGAGGATTCCATTCCACGAGCCGGGTGTATCTCAGCGAGATTTTTTAATGTACTCAGTGTCAGGTGTTAAACCTGCCATAAAGATACTTCACACTGCCAATAATAACCTCCGTCAAATATAGAATCAGGAAGTTAGCTGAATGTATGATGTACTTAATAGGTAATGTAAGCAGAGACCAAGTCTTACATGGTCTGTGAAACCAATTCGCATGTCTGCCAATATTCTATCTTCTTCTAGAATAATAATAATAGAACCAGGATATGTCTCTTCTTCTAGTATAAGAAGTGCAAGCCAACAGTTAATCTAGTTAGTCAAGAACACCAGACTCAAGAGTCAACTTCCATCTGAACTCCGCCCAAACTTTGGTTTGAGGCAGATGCTCTTAGACTCTAAAAATCCCTGCAGGAATTTACTAGGATTATACTTCTTAAAACTCTAAATAAAACCTCTTCAATCTAATTCTCTCAATCCATTTATTCGTCTTTCATCCAACTCTCCAAGTCTTATGCCTGTCTTAGAATCTTCATATTCTAAGGTCAGAGGTTAGCTCACCGAACCCCCCGAGTATACTAAGATAAGGACACCCTTGCGTGGTGCTAGGCCTTACACTCAGGTTTTACAAATACCTCAAAAAAACATTGGAAAAATTTTTTTGATCGGGCAGCCGCTCCGCTCCGTGAAAGTTGCCGGAAGAGGCGCACGATTTACGATCTCTACTTAACACAAAAACTAGAGCTCATTATACTCATTTGCACCAGGGCGCCAAATTCCTAGATACGGTCCTGTGGGGTCCTCCAGTCCGTGTGTTGTGTGCAATGTACAGTACCTGGAGTCAGATGCACATTTTCTGCAATGGATGGCTAGTTGATGCATCTTAACGAATTGAAGGTTGGCCAACGAGCAGGATAGGATCAAGGACAGACTTGACACCACTACTACTAGACCACTAGACACCACTAGTCGATGATGTGTGTTCATCTAACTCAAGATAGTTTGCAATCAGTCTCAAGAGTGACCAGCTGACGGAATTAATTCTCCAAATCCGTGAGTGGCGGGCCAAGGTTAGGTGCTTCATTATCTAGGAACTTGGGAGATGATGCACATGGATTTAGGTCATCGCTTTCTCGTAATTCACTCAAGACTCAGGGCTGTTTTGTGGAAATATTTTCAAAGTCATATATAAAATTTGGAACATGTTTCAAAAATTTAATTTGTAAACCTCACTTACAAGTCTGTGGTGGGAGACGAATAACCATGGTGGTAACCTTTAATACCCTTCCCCATGTCCTTCATATATTTCAATTTTACATCAGAATCCAATTAAAAAAAATAACGACTTTTCAAAAATGCTAGAGATGTGCATAACTATAATAATAACTAAGAAGTATAAATAAAATCGACCTAACCTTTTCAATTGGGATCCCATGATTTATTGAATACACAAAACCGATTTTCTCTAAAGCATGACCAATTTCAATTCCAGCTATCACGCCGGTTAATCTTTAGAATTTCTGTTCCCGATTAATGGCAGGTGATAAATCAACAATTGGAATTATTGGAACTTGCTGGACTTTAAAATCTCACCCAAGCAGATTGTATAGAGTAAATATTTCTTGCAAATACACAATGAGTAACTAACTGACTTCAGTCCATGTGATTGAGTCATTTCATGATTTAGCTTCAGCTCTGTCTGATTGATAAGATAACGTACAAGGTTTGGAGTTCACTGACAAGGGAACTGTACTACTCACCTTGCCAGAAATAATATTTGAAGTTAATTTCTGTGCAAAAATGCACTCAAATATTCAAATTCATGAGGTTGTTCATTTTTGAATTTCCCCAACATTTCTACGGTTTTCAAAAAAAATATCATCAATATATCAAAACATTTTGTGTCTTGAAATGGGGGAATTTACCGGAGAAGTTGCATGAGTTTACCATACTAAAATTTTGAAGACAAGGTCTTTGCACTTCCTTTCGAAAAGCCTAAATTCTCTTTGTGACCGTAACAGTGGCGTCGAATAAAAATGCGTCCGTATAATACATAAGTTTGGAAACCCAGTAACGGCTATAAATTTTTGTGGCGGAATCGGTTTTTGACAGGTTCAGTAGTTCCTTTGTGTGGTTCAGATGAACCACTTTTAACAGATATTTTCTTTATTAGCCTGCAGTAATCTCTCTTGTGTTGTCATATCCTAGCTAGTTGTTTATTGCTGTGGGTGTAGGTTTTGATTTATATGGATACGTTATACAATTCTATAATACTATAATAAATGTGCATAGGGCCATGGCACTGGTATAGGACATATGACGGATCAACAAGAACAATATTCATTGACATTTCAAGTTGATGGATGGTAAAACAACACAATTTCTTCTTGATACTAAATTTTTGATTCAGTCGCTGTCTTCCATACAAAGATTGCCGAATGGACACAGAATACAAAATGGTTATTTATTTAACAATAAATCATGCTGTTAAATAGAATACTACGCCTAGCACTGAAAGGAAACTACAAAAATAATTTCTATAGTATTTCTTTCTAATAGTGTTAAATAATTTTAAGAAGTGGTATTATATAGATGATTATTTAACACAAATTATCAAAAAACAACGTAACCGCTCTAGTACCTACAAACAAACTAATAAATTCGATATCTTTTAACTTCAGTTTTTCTAACAAATACTGACGACAAGGATTATATATCGAGCTCTTTTCCTGATGAACAACCTCAGCGTACCCATGGTTAATTTCAAATCTCACTGTTGGATCTATTATAAAGCCTCGTTTAGTTAATTTATTTATCACAATCATGTCGACTCGACGATTAGAACCACCATCATGAACACAATGCACTTCCTCTGATACTTGACATCCGATTTTTCTGAATTCTTCTGCTATTCTCATTCTTATCCGGTTATGCATATTTATATGGGGAGGGTTTTTGCGACGACATTTGCCAATGACATGGGCTAAGGTTTCGTACTCGTCACAGTGCCTGCAACACTTCTATCCTATGACTCCTGGTCTGCTTCTACCCGGTATTGTGCGGACCGCCGCTACATTAGCTGTCATTTTAATATTGTTCACCCACTCTAATGAAGATAATCCCTTTCTTGTAAATAACCGTCGATTCGCTGCCGGGCATTCCATAAATGTCTCCACTCCCTTCCCTTTCTGGGGAAGGTCACACCAAAGATCAAACTCCTTTTCTCTAATCACTTCTCTAATTCTGTATGTTTCCTTCATTTTGTATTCGGAACCATCCTTCCTTTGAAAAATGGAAGTGTCAACCTTAAGCACTTTTAATGACATTTCCATTTCTTCTTTCATATTTCGAACTGTATTGACATGTGGATTATTCACTTGACATAGTTTTAAACATATACCATAATTCTGAATAAGGGCCTCCCAGGAAGCTCGCATTAAAGCTAACCCTTAGAATTTACGAGGGCTATACAGCATTGAACTAGGATTCCTGGACACGGGTATTGCAAATCCAGGCATAAATTCTCACGACATCGTCAACCGGCTTGGTGGTTTGGACGATGCGTGGTCCGAGTATCAAGACCTTCATAAGAAGATCGTGGACTTATCCCCTAGCGACCAAGTCGATACAGAAGAGGTTGATTTTGCAAAACCGGTGAGAAGTTCTTCACCATCAAGTCCGGACTCCAAAGTCTACTTCCGGTAGTCAATGTGAATCCTTCATATGTTAATCCAGTACCTGGTAACCTGACTCAAGCCACAATCATGATTGGATGTCACATTACCCGTATGGACCTTCCAACATTCTCGGGTGACCAACTTGAATGGCAGTCGTTCAGAGAGTTATTCAAGTCCATCATTCATGCCAATTCCAGAATCAGTGTTTCTCAGAAGTTGTACTACCTTTAGAGTGCACTTCGTGACGAAGCACAATGACTTCTGCATGCAATTGAGATTACTAACGATAACTACCAAATCGCCTGGGACCTGCTCGTGGAGCGGTATGAGAACAAACGTAAGCTAATCCAATGTCAACTTAAGAAGTTTTTCTCGCAGACATCAATGACTGGAGAATCTGCAAGTAAATTGCAAAAATTACTTGATACAACTGTTAAGAATCTTAGGGCTCTTGACGCATTTGGATTGGACACCAAGAACCCTATCTGGGACCCGGTCATTGTTTTTATGTTGACAGAACGCCTTGACTCGGACTCCAGAAGACAATGGGAATTGAGTAGTCCAGGGACAACATATCCAACATGGGGGTTACTCAAGAAATTTCTTGACAATCGCTGTAGGGCTTTGGATGCAACGTCGACTCCAATTCAGTCTAAATGTCTAAACCAAATCATTTTAGTCACTTTCCACTAGTTTTCAAATCAGTCGCTCATTTCATAAAATCTAAAGATCTCACACAAAACAAATATTCTCTAAAAATGATTTTGGAATTATATGCGTTGGAGCTGTCTGAAATGATGCTAATGTTGCTAATATTGGCCAAATATATTGGTTAACAATTAAGCGTAGACGATCCCACCAGAAGTTCTAAATTATTTGATAATTTTTTAATTAACGTCGCTGTATCTAAAACAATTTGGTCTTGAAATGACACTCCTAAATATTTTATAACTTCTCCATATCTTAATGATTTTAGCATGTTATTATCATCTAATTGTAAATTATCCTCCACTAGAGAACCCTTTTGTACACATATTGCCATAGATCTTTCAACATTTATTCTCAGTCCAGCTTCTTGGAACATGACTAATAATTAATTACCATACACCGTAATTTCAACTATTGCTGACTTTGAATTTTCAACTAGACACGTATCATCTGCAAAACCTAATATGCTAATTCAACAATTCAGAAATTGAGAACCCATATTTTACTGAAACTTCAACTTCAGATATTGATTTTAGTTTTAGTAAATCGATAAATTAAACAGTGATGGAAAAATTGGAAATCCCTGAAGAACTCCTCTCTGTAAATGTATAGGTCTAGATTGGAGCTAAAATAAAAAGACAATAAAATGAAGAAAAATATCTATAAATGGCTGATACTCTTTGGATCACCCTGTACTGAAGCTCATTAAAGTGGATTAGATTAAGTTTTCGGTTTTCTAAGCTTGGATCCGAATATGAACATGAACTACACAATTTTAGCCAACTTTGACAACGACTTACATAAACTCACACTTATAATATAAGCCATTTACCGTTGAGGAGGATTTTGATTACGTACTGACTAGTCACGACATCACATCACGCTTATGCAGTCAGTAGTATCTTACCTATGATTCCGGTTTTGAGACGTCAACGGGTCAACGCATGAGTACATGGTCAAAACTTTGAAGTTGCTACAGGAATTGAACAAATTTCTAAGAAACTCAATTTTTTCGAAACCAACCCTTCACTCTATTTGATTGAGCAGTAGGAGCTTTACAGGGAATTTATCAAATTATGTTGACTACCGCCACTGAAAAATGATTTAGATAGATAACTGTTGCATATTTAAATGATTAAAACTGACGCCTGAACGGATGTTGATGACAATTTTGTTTTAATGCTTTTTTGAGAATTTGTATTTAATAGCAGTCTTACATTAAAAAATCCAATATCAGTTAGTCCATACCTAATTAATTCGGCGAGGAATACCGAATCCGAACATTTGGTTTTCAAAGTCTACTCAAATTAAAAGTACGTTTCTCCGGGCAAACAGACGATATCCCCGAACTCCTCTTCTGTAATCTTCCGTCCTTTCTGGTTCTCAAAAATGTAACACTTCCCTTCAGCGTCAACATATTTAGAAAGTGGTAACATTTTAAAATTTTCCCAACGAATTTTTCCAACAATTATACTTTTGATCGGTTTCTGAATTAATGATAACAAGGAATTCTCATAACGTCTATCCAACAACTCCATTTTTTTGATAACTAATTGGTCAGGGTAAAATCTCGAGAGAATTTGGTCTATTTCGGTTAATTTATATCAGTCAAGAATTAGTTTATAAATTGTTTGTACGCCGTCACCAACTACTTCTATCCCTCTCATTTTCGGAATCTTAATTTGTGTACTAATTTTGTGTTACCATTGTGAGACAAACAACGAGCATACTTGTACGTGTGAATGCATTTGGAAAAAACACGTAAATAAAGAATCCAATCCAATCCAATCCAATTAAAGTATTAATTTTGATCTCCTGGAGTCTGAGACCAATCACATTCTTACATATCCTCAATATAAACGGGATGTCAATTACACTGTCACTTAAGGATGTCAAATGTAGGTATTTCAATTTTGGTAGAAGGAAGTCTTCATTTTCATTTATGACATGTATTTCCGTACCCAAAATTAGCGTTTCAACTGTACTCGAAATTGAGGACAGTCTTACTGTGGATTCCTCAATTTCTAACTGTTTGAGTTTCAATTGGTTTTTCTCAAATGGCACTTTGGATAATGACAAACGATTTATATTCCAATCTGCATTTTCCTAATTTCGAATTGTTATGTTTTCGCCCTTCAATACGACTGTGTCCACATTGCAATTTTCAGTCATTTCAAATAACATTCTCGAAGAGTCTTGAAATAATGGCACAGGGACAGCACAAAGTTTTTTTATTAGAACTCCATCGAAGCGTTCATCGAGTGTTGCATCTCCAGAATTAGCAGTTATGCTAATGTTCTTGGTTCGATGGAAATTAATCAGTTCGTTCAGAAATATTGATTCCAATTCTTCAGTTCCATTTTGAACAAAGCTTACATTATCCAATATCAATTCGGTTGGGGTAGCTTTGAGAGGTTTATCTCTCAGATTAACTTTACAATGACTGAGCCGAATATTGTCAACTGTAAAGTAACCATGGTGTCATCGCGCGACCCGGTTTCCCCAAAATCTCAGTCTAGAAAAATTATGGACTCCCAGTCTCGAGAAATTCCGGAC
>JAQFYE010003251.1:0-15802 GCA_034694305.1 Protaphorura glebata
CATTGCGGGTCCTCGAATGGTTCCAGGCCGGTTGAAGTACATAAATGCCAAAACGAAGGAAAATCTCTGCATCAGGTAGGGATTATTTTCGCCTGAATCATGTAGCACGATAAAATGTGAAGGAGTTACTATCCCCGGACGAACCAACTGAGACAGAAGAAAGGCATCTTACAAATAACGACGAGTAATAGTGTGATCAACAAGCGTGTGCCAGGTTGTGGTTTAGCCCATTCTCCTCTTTGTTGGAAAAATATGCATCCATTAATCCTTTTTTGGACCACAAAGTAGATAAACAAAACAGGGTTCTTGCACATGTTGGCTTCTTTCAGTTTTGCAACTCCATGCTCCCAACTGACCTGAATTTGAAATTTGGTTGTGTGTTTGTGCATGTGTGAATGGCCTGAATGTCCTTCGCCTCGTCCCACTTTTCCTCTCCCCGCGTCCCTACTCGCTCTCGCTCTCTTTCCAAGAGTTGAATGAACGAACGGAGTCGGCACTTCGGCAGACGTACCAGCCCGACACACAAACACACCTCAGGATGTCAGGATATTTCGAGTACAATTATTGCCGGAATTCGTCGACTCAACGTCATTTTGAATTGTCAAAGTGCACTTGACGCTGTAAGTTTATAATTTTGAACCGCAGGCAGCGAAATGAATTGATTTTTGGAAACAAGGTGAATTATTGTACTTTAGGTGGACAGATTTTAGACAAACTCGGCAATTCTCCTATGAGAATAACATGCTGCGATATTTTTGATATTGGTCATTCATTCATACAGATAGCTTCAGGTTTCAGGACTTTCTGCCGTCATCACTTACATTATTAATATTATTGCAATTAGATGAAGGTGGTGAAATGTGTGTTTAAATGTTCTGAGTCATTGTGAGAGGTAAAATTGTTAATTAAGAGAATTATCTTTAATGGCATAGTTAAAAGTAATCATGTTACGGTCAGGCGGGTCAAGTTGGAATTATTGATAAAATCTAAGAATTTACTTTATCAATATAAACCGGCAAAATAAATTTACTGGAGCTGTGGGACTCATCCATAAAACTAACGTCCGGTTTAAGTTAATAAAATTAGACTGTTGTCTACATTGATAAAATAAATTCAGAGAATTTATAAATAATTCCAACCGAACCGTATCATAATCTGTTGTAACTACGTCAAAATATGATCAAATAATTCACTTTCTCTGGGGCACCCCGTATATAAAGTGTACAGTCCCAATCCTGTGAGTCGTAGGTCGTAATGAAGTAAATTTCTTCCAAGACAAGTTTTAATAACTTGTGACTCTTCCAAATTGGAATTAATTAATTGTAATCGTGACATAATTCCTTCTAACTAAAATCAAGCAGTGAACCGTAGATGGTCGTATCGAGCTAAATCTTGCGTATTCAGTTTCCCCATAAAATTCTAGTCACACAATCCATCGACAGAATTCCGAAATTGTGAACTTCAGAACAATTTCAATCGGAACATTCGAGGGGTCTTCACAGGAATGCATCTCGCACCCCCCAATTTCTTGAGAGATGTTCGGAACCACATATGATAACGTTTACGGGTACAAAATCTCGGAGTTTTACCATAATTATGAATTACGTGACACTCTCCTTGTCACGGTTGCTATGGAATTTTGGATTCTGCCGCGAATCTGTCAATCAAACATTTCAAACAAGTACTGTAGTCGAAACGAAGCCGAAGAATTATTCGTTCTTTGACTCTCCTGCCGCTTAGATCCAATATTTTGTGCTCCGTAAAATTTCACAATTTGTTCAACACTTTAACGTCTGACATTTTTGATTGTTTTGCTCCTTGCCATTTCACCAAAATGATGATGGCTGACAACGACGCCATTGAGGAAGTGGCCGTGGCTCAACCAATTATTGTTGCCGAACCGCCGAAAAAACGACGCAAGCAACATCACGTCCAAGGCATCCTTCCCCCTCGTCCAAAGAGGGCTCTCAACGCTTACTCTATGTTCCTCAAGGATTACTTTCGTCAACGGGGTGGTGGAGCGGTAAGATTATAAATATTTCTGCACTAATAAGATATCATATCGACTTTTACCAGAATTACACCTTGAATGCAAACCATTAAAAATAATTTTGTTAATTTTTAATATTTATATAGACTCGAGCTACAATTTTGGAAGCGAGCCGGCAATGGCATGCGTTGGACGCCGACCGTAAACAGGAATATGAGGGTATGTGCGTGGAAGATAAGGCTCGCTATGCCACAGAAATGGGACTGTGGAAGCAGCAGAAAATTTTTGTGAAGCGCCCTGCCTCAGCATATGCTCTCTTTTTGAAGGATACGTGGACAGTAAGTTACCGTTACCCATTTCTCGGAATTTATTTTGCTGTCTTCTGACGAGCGGAACGTCAGGGCGGGTATTTTTAGAAAAAATTGAAAATCTTACCATTGATAGCTGATGCGATGAGAAATTTGAAATGGTGGGTCACTTCACCCACCTTTCAGGTTTAGGTCAGTGGAGTTGACCTTTGTGTCAAAATCAATGGTATGATTTTGAATTTTTTCTAAAAATACTCGCCCTGACCTCGTGAGAGGAGTTGAAAGCGAATTATTGTTGAATTATGATTTATAATTTATTTTTTTCTTGCACACAGGCGGAGAAAGCGGCCGGAACTGTTGGTGACCGCAAAGTTGCTGATATGGGGAAACTCGCTTCGGAGCGTTGGAAGGCCATGACCGTAGACGAGAAAGAAGCGTACAAGTCCCTTTATGCTGACCTTGTGGAGCAGAAACGAGTTCGTATGGAAGATTTGGCCGCCGGGAACGTCGTTTTCACTGAAAATGGAATGGAAGTCCAAGCCCCTGCTCCAACACCAGTCGCGGCGGAGAACGTCGACAACTCTGACGAAGAGGACGATTTTGGAGACGACGGTGAATACGCTTAAACAAATTCTGAACGGAAATCAATTAACACGACTAGAAAAGGAGAAATATATATATAAATACTAATTGCCACAATGGAAATTAAGTTCCTATAAAATGTATAGTTTTAATGATAGAAATAACCTCCGACTGTAAAACATAAAGATATGGTGCAACGAATGCTGTTAAAACAAAAACAAATTCTATAATAAAATACAAAGAAAATATTTGAATTTTTATTTTCTTTTACTCAGAATGACGTAAGACCGATCATATTTTATCGCACGGTAGTTTTACCAATTCCGATAATTCCAAGATTGCTGGCAAAGAATTAGTTTAAGTTAATTTGACATTTTTTTGGGACCCATCGCGATAGTCACTGCTATTTATTGTTCAAGGTCGGTTTACAGAGTGATCACTATTTATAAGCATCCTTTTAAATCCTGCGATTGCGGGCGCCCCAGTCACCCATCGGGAATCATAATTTTGTAGGAGGATCTCCAGGCGATTTGCCACAGATTTCCCTCAATAAATAAAATTTTTTAATTAAAATGGCTCCCAAAATTAATTAGTTTCGAGAAAAGCCAGTTAAAGCCTTTTCCGACGACGAAAACGGGTAGAAGATGATTTAAAAAACACCGAGAAATAGTGGATTTGACATCAGTGTGACCAGAATCCGAAACTTTATCAAAAACGTCTGAAAAAGTCAAAAAAATATTTTTAAGAACTTGTCCGGGCCGACAAATCAAATACCATCCAAAATGACGAATTCATAGAAGTGGAGAAAGTTGATGAGTATGATCGACAGAGGAAACTTTCCAAGTCAAAGGTCAATGGCAAAGTCTTTAAGGATCTGTCAGTCATACATTTGCAAATTATTGCACAAAAAATTTAAGTTTTACAACAAGAAAAAAGCGAAAAATCATCGACTTCTTCCTCTACAAAGAAAAATCGAAAAACGAATTCCATGAGGCTTTTTGAGGGACGTTTGGCAAAAATTCTGAGTGAATATGTGGTGACCTTGGAAGAGGCACGCTCGTTCATTCACGATATGAACAAAGACCGTCCGATTTGCTACACAAAGGACAGAAATATGGTCGAAAACTACGTTGTACAGAAATGAGAAAGTTTTCTGACATGTTTCGCCGCAATGACCTGCCTGGGCGTGTTGACCTTTGTCCCAGCGAGGTCAAACTGTGAGGTCTACCCAAGTATGATGTAGGGAATGTGCTAAAACTGTTTTGGTAGTGGACATTCCACAACTCTACCCTGGCGAGCCGGTCAAAGTGTTCGTACATCACGACGCGGCTCCATCTCACACCGCACGATTCACTCCGCAATATACTCGTGACCCGGAGGTCAAAACCAGTGTTCGGTTTTTATTCGAACAGCCGGGTACCCGTCAAGTCACCTGACGTTAGTCCGATGTTTTTTTTCGGATTTGAATGCTTAAAACATAGGCTGGAAAAACTACTAACTTCAACTTACCGGGTCTTCGGAAAGCCCAAAGCCATGAATTGGATCAAAAGACCCCAATGACATTGCAAAATATTTTTGCAAATTGGAAAAGACAACTAGTGACTGTTGCCAAATCGCACGAAGAACACATTAAGAACAAAAAATAGATTAGGCAAGGGTAAAGATCTCCTAAGGGTGCTTATAAATAGTGATCACTCTGTAGTGATTATGAGCGGAGGTGAAAGTCCTGTCGTGTTCATCGAATTTCAAATTCGCGCTTTATTGCTGAATGATTTCTTGGCCCATAGGTCTGAAGTCTCTGCTCCAAATAAGTTATCCTCACAGCAACAATTACACTGGAAACGAGCCTCGAGACGAATTTATGAAACTTTTCAAAGGTCTCGTTTCTGATGTACTACAAAAGGCTGCAACGTTTCAAACATTGCAGACTCATTTCAGCGATTGCAGCCCCCTGAAATGAAATTTCTGCCATTTTAGTCGATCCGGCCATGAGCAGTTTTTCATTCAAATTTTATTCAATTCAAAATGATCTATTCTACCACTTTTCAGCTCGCCTCAGCTCATTCGGCCTGATATTACATGCAACCGATTTCAAGTGTAATTGCTATATTTAGTTGAAATCGAATTTCCCGCGATCCTTGAAATGTTTCACGTGATTGCAGAAAATGTACATTTCGAGTCGTTTCAGCCATTTCAAGCAATCGATTGCCGGTGTAATTACCACGTTATGTGGTAATTAATGTTAATAATTTTAATGACTGAAATGAAATCACCAAAGAGCAATTTCATTCCAGTTGTGGTTGTGGGACCTTAAGTTCAAGAGCCCAATGCAGTACACCGAGTATCAATTATTGCCATTTCAGAATTAAATTACCATATCGAAAGGGTTGTTGAATACCCCATAAATGTTAAGGGCAGGGCCGGGCCAGCAAAACAGGCAAAGAGCCAGGGACCGCGGGACCGGGCTGGGTGAGTAACATATTCAAATGACCGGCCCGTGTCAGCAAAATAGGAAAAGGTTTGGCCGGGCCAGTAAAATAGGCAAAGAGGCAATGGCCGAACCGGGTCGGGTCGGTTCAACGAATTCTTAGAACACAAGGGCCAGGACGAGCCAAGACGTTCATGATAATATCTAGGGCCGGCTCGTTCGGCCTTAAAAGATTTTCATTGTAAATTGCACGGACTAAAATTGGACAGCGGTGTGCTGGCATCGACTTTTCTACACCGAACGCGATGTTCACATTAGATCACGCTTAGAGCGGTAACCGAAATATATCTTTTATATGTTTATGTCATAAACGAACGCATTGCTTCACTTTACCGTTAAGAGGTCAAGTCGAAATTAGGACTGGGTCAGGCCAGTGCAGTGGGAAGTATTTGAAAAATAAGGGCCGGGCCAACGTTAATACCTTTAAACTGAAGGCCTGGCCATGGACTTTTTAATACGCTAAAGGCCGGGATGGGGGGCCGAATTCAAATAATATTTAGGGCCGGGTGTAGAAGACTTGCAAGGCTGGGCCGGGCAAAGCCGGCAAAATCGGGCTCGTTTACATCTACGATAAACGATAAGAATTTTGGACGATCGGTTGCCTGGTATAAGTAAGAACAACACTGAGGTTATGAAATATTCCCAAACTCATCAATTTCTAAGTGATCATTTTCTAAAACAGACTTCAACCTGTCTTCACTGAATTCAAGACGGTTGTCTTTGAACACTTCTCTCGAATTCTTGTATTTAGTATGAAATCTGAAAAATCTAAAAAACATTCAGAAAGTAATCTTATTTTTATCTCCAAATGCCTTGTTAGCGAAATACCGACTTTCTCCAAACCGATCGAGCAGAATTTGAAAACTTGTATAACATGATAGCCAAACACAGAAGACATCGACAGATTTTTCGAAAAAGAATTATATTGTGTATATTTTTGTCCAGAAAAGCAGGGTCTCTTCATGTCAACGTTCGTTAGTACCGGCGCGGGCGTCGTAATTTCAAGCGTAATAGATCCATATAAGATTATCCACAAGAATGTGTATCTCGCATTTCGTCTAACTCCCCTGATTGGGCTGCTGAGTGGGCGAGCAAAGCAAAGGTTGAGTGTGATTCCGTACAATTTTATTTCAAAACTAGGAATTTACCCAAAATTGAACTAAACCTTTGACGACTGACGACACATTATTTTACCTTCGATATTTTGCGTTAAGTGTGAAACGCACGTAAGTAAATTACATATAATTTTGCTCATGGATACGACAAAACATGAGTAGTGTTTTGGATGTGAAGGTCAACCTGTTATGTAATACAAACAAAACTGCCATGGCATGGGTTCGAACACTGTGGATGAATTCATATTTTTATTGTAAATATTCTGTGTCTGATATTTTTCCCAATGCTGTAAATGTAACGTTGTAATTATTAACAAATATACATATATAAAAAAAATCTAAAATAGCCGTGGAAATAATTTCTAATGACTGCTACTTTTATCATTATCACACTCATAATAGTTTCTAGTAAAAAATATAATGGAACACTCTTAAGTAATGTTTTGTTCGTGTTCATAATGCATACCGCGGGACAGTTCGCGTTTTTGTCACAATTATCTTCAGGGTGACCCATAATTGCATTGCACACCACAACACTTAATGATTATACCAAAATCTGGGCCTTGGTTTTCTTTAATTCGTGTACATTTTCCCAGAAACACATTGTCAAAATCGGTGATAATCTAATTAATTTGTCTTTAAAGTTTGATCTGTCATTGACGAGGGTGCAGGAGTAATATTTTTGATACACCCTGTCTATTTACAGAACACATTACAAGTCGAGTACTATTTTTTATCATACATACTATTTTAGATTACATAACCACATCGTGGTCAAAGTTTTTATATAATAAATAAAAATATTACTAACTCTCACACTGTCATTTCCAATTCAGTGCTCACAAGAAGTGTTCAGTGTTACTGACAATCTTTGAAGCTAATTTGTTTGTTGATTTTCTGCTTCGCGTTCTCGGAAGTATGTTTTCCGGTATACTAGAGCGAAAATCAATTATTCTAGGAGTGATAGGAGTGTTTATTGCTTACATTTATTACCAAAACCGTTCAAACCCCACACCTAGTCCAACCGTTGAAATTTCAACTGGAAAAATTCAAGGAATTCTTTCAAAATCTCGTGAAGGGAAGGAGTTTTACGAATACCTTGGCATTCCATTCGCCAAACCTCCGATTCGAGAATTACGCTTTGAGGTAAATAAAATATGCACTTGTATATGTATTTAATATGAATTTTATTAAATACGTTAAAATATTGCGTTAGCCTCCAGAACCACCAATTTCTTGGGAAGAAATTCTGGAAACTAAAACATACGGATCAGGATGCATGCAAGTGGAGTCACTTTTCGGTGGATCTGTCAGTGGGAGTGAAGATTGTCTATTCCTTAACGTTTTTACACCAAAGGTAAACAATAAAAAAAAACATTTAAAATATTACACGAAATGTGTTTCCAATGAACCACATTAAATTTTACAGTCAGTATCGAAAGGATTTAGCGAAACTCCACTCCCTGTTATGGTTTACATCCATGGTGGATATTTCATGTCTGGACAATCAACTAATTTCGGTCCAAGTTATTTTATGGATGAAGACATCGTTTTCGTTACTTTGAATTATCGAGTTAACTCCTTTGGTAAAATTATAATAAATGTGAAATATTATATTAGAATGACATTCATTTACATGTTATTGGTATTGCATTGGAAATAGGATTTCTGAACACCGGTGACGGAGTTATAAAAGGAAACATGGGATTAAAGGACCAAACTATGGGTTTGAAGTGGGTTCAACAAAATATTGACAAATTCGGTGGTGACCCGTCTCGAGTCACAATTTTTGGATCAAGCGCAGGGTCTATGTCAGTCAATTATCATATGATGTCACAAATGTCCACAGGTCAATTAGAAATTAGTAATACTAAAATCCGATACTTAATTCCATGCTAAAAATTAATTATTTTAGGACTTTTCCGTAAGGCAATCTCACAAAGCGGCGTTGTGATGAATACATGGTCGGCTCAAACAGAACCAAAGAAACAAGCTGAATATTTAATTGAACGTATGAACTGTAAAAAAGGCAATTCAAAAGAAAGTGTGGAATGTCTGAAGGCTCTCAAAGCTGAAACCATTGCGGAAATTCACAATGAAGCTGCAGTGAGTCAACAGTTATATTAAGAAAAATCTATCGCTATACTATAGCTAAGTAGTTGCTTACAACCATTGAGCTATACCTACAGCATAGCCAAGGAACCTTGACTACGATCTTCTCTAAAAGTATGCCAGTAGTTTCCCCTACGAGTTGTTATTTGTCGGTTGGAGCACATTATGACAACGGAAAATAGGTCTCTCCAATGTGCACCAAGTTGTTTAAAATTTCTCATTTAATCCATGCACTTCATATTTGGTCCACAGGGTTTGTCCGTCAAAATTTCATTATTTGCAAAAGTGATGAGTTCAAAAAAAATTCACTACTGGCTTGCCTATAGGGAAGATGTTCTATTAACCTATATAGCTTGTAGCCATGTAGCTATACATATAGCCATGTAGCTATACATATAGCCATGTAGGTATACATATAGCCATGTAGGTATACATGTAACCATGTAGCTATACATATAGCCATGTGTAGCTATACCTATAGCCGTATAGCTATACCTATGCGTATGCCATACGTCTATATCAATAGCGCCTTAGCTGCAGTTATGCAATATCTATACTTATCGCTCAATTAATTATTTGATGTAATATTTGACTTTTAGAGTCCATTCCTGAACAAATTGCACATGTACGCACCATCAATAGAAAATAGTGACACAGACGCATTTCTAACGGAAAGTCCAAGAAGAATTTTTAGTTCCGGAAGTGGCAATAACGTGCCGTGGATCATCGGAATAGATGGAGATGAGGGATTACTTTACTCTGGAAGTAATAAATCAATAATTCTACGTAACTGTAATTATGTACCGTTTACAAGACGGGTAGTATCTTTATGTTAAAATTCGGAAGCAAACTTTGCAGTGTATATCTCTATTTCTCTTTACGACTTAACCTCATTTGACGATTTTCCAACGTGCTCAACCTGGGACATACAAAATGTATAATTCTGTACACAGCTAACCTTATATTTTCTATGTTCCAGGAATTATTCATAATGAAAAGTACAAGAGCCAATTGGCGAAAAAATTCCACCCTACTCTGTCTACCATGTTGGAATATGATGAAGACAGGACAGACATCACGGAAAAGTTGAAGAAGTACTACTCCATTGACGAGAAAACGGATTTCGTTGAAAAATTCAAAAACTACACAAATCTATTTTCAGATCGATATTACAATTTTGGGAGCAGAGAAGCCGCCAAATTACAATCCAAATACTCCCGGGTTTATCTGTACTATAATAATTACGACACAGAATGGACCTTAGGCGACATGCTAACCCTTCCAGGGAAACTTCCAATAATCGTGGAGATTTTGTGGAAGATTTTTACTAATTGGTTTCAGAAAACTGTGCTGAGGACAGAACCTATTCGATATGGTACGTAAACATACAGGATGGCACATATGGGGTGGGGTGGTGGTCTCAAAATTTATGAACCACACTGTGCAAACCTATTTCAGGCGTGTGTCACGGGGATCACTTATTCCTATTCTTTCCAATGCCGTTCCAAGTCACACGTGGTTCAAATGATTACGAAATGAGTCGTGATATCATAAAGCTCTGGGTGCAATTCGCCTATGATGAGTAAGTGGACTTCAAAATAATTTAAGTTCTATCTTCAAATTGTAGTTTCACATTTTCTATAATTCCCTACAGTACAAAAATGAAGTTCAACGGTGTCGAATGGACCCCTGTCTCACCAGAATCCTCTTCCCCGAAATACATGCAATTTAGTAATGACGTCCAGAGCAATACTATCATCGAGGAACCATTTAGAGAAAGGATAGAATTTTGGAAATCTTTGAATGTGAAAACCAAATTTATTTGATAAACTGATTCGTGAAATTGATTCTGATACGAGAAGCTTCATTTCTTAGTTAAATTACAATCTACAGTGTAAAGTTTTCTTCGGGGTTCTTCATAGTTTCATATTTTTTATTGAGAAATAATGTGTGTTAATTAAAATTCATGATGTAAATAAAAAACAATTGTGAATAGCTATGATTGAAGATTGAACAGAACAATTTACAGTACATTAAAATTGAATTTTAATACAGGACGTTTCTTATCTCTTAGATTACTTTAAAATTGGCGCGTCGCAAACTCACCTAAATGTTTGTTGACGCCAGTGCAAAAAAAATGTTTAAAAAATCCAAAAAATCAAGTTCAAAATTGAAAAGGAAATCCGAATTGTTTTTTTGACATAGGTTTGGAAATATTTTTTCCAAGCCTACATTTTCTTTTAAATTTTAATCGTTTTCGATTTTGAATTTTATTTATTTTGAGAAATTTTGAACTTAAAATTTTTCGGATTTTTTAAACATTATTTAAGTGAGTTTGCGACACGCCAATTTCAAAGTAGTCGAAGAGATAAGAAACGCCCTGGATATAGAATCCAATCTAATCCAATTGATCTCTTTCCAGAGTGCCTAGTTGTTGTTCTATTCTTATCGGCTAGATATCATTCCCTTGCGGAGTTTTCGTAACGTGTTCCGTTTCATATGACTTAGTTCAAGATTTATGCCTTATCTTAACTTAGCTCAGCGTTCGACAATAGGGAAAACGAGGATGATAGAGGCGCGACGGTCGTTTCCCGTGCTCAAACATGTACATCAGCAAAGGAGGTGGACGGAATCCCCGAGTCACACACGACTGACACGACTAGACGGGCTTTTGACCGTTTTTACTCGTTAAAATCTCACTCACTAATTTTAATAATAATAAAAAAAATACACCCCATTAATTGACATAGCCGCTGAGGCCGAATCAAACGTCGCGTATTTTTGGGCTGCTTCCCATTTGGCCTAGAGACGTACAACGTAGGTACCTTCTAGTAGTAGGATAAACCAGTGGAAAAAACCTCTTTAAAGCAACCACCGGGAGTGCAAGTCCGAGGAATCAAACCCCAGCACAGCGAGACAGAATGGGCCAACCATACCATCATGCTGCAATGGACTTGCTAACTAATTCTAATAATAATTAATTAAATTTCAGCCGTGTAGACCACAAATTTCTCATAGATTACTATTCCAGGAGCCAAAAAATTCTACGATACTCGTGAGTGGAATGAAGTCGAGCTGAACTCAAGTGTTACCTAGATTCACCCGAAGATAGGACAAAATACACAGGACACCCATCCAACCCTAACTTCCCTCCTTTTCAACTCACACTCTCGTTCTCCCTATAAATTGAACCCATTCATTTTCTTCCACTTTATGGCATTCTTAAACTCTGTGTTCATATTTATTTACAATATTGACAATTGACACTCAACACGCTAGCTGAGTGAACATCGCAACGCCTAGTTTGCCTTTTGACTTTATTCAGTTTTCACTTACCACTCAATCATACCTTCATTAACTATCAGTTCATTGCATTTCACATTTTCCCAATCTCCTAAGTAGTTCTTCGAGTACTAGGAATTATTCACGACAAAAACAACTTCAGTCCACGAACACGAAAGGTTATCATTTCGCTAAATTATTTGTAATTCAATCAACCAAATGTTGAGGAGCGAATAATTACGTAAGTAGCGTATCCAGAATTGTGTGCCCTTCCTTGCAATCACGGGTGCATGGAGTAATAGTAAAAATAGAAAAGGGGACAAAATTACATTTGAATCGGGCCCGTAGAGACCGAAGCCGGCCGGCACCCCGTCAACAGCTACTGTTCTGGAATCAATACATTAGGATAAACGATACTTCTGAATATCTTATGGAGTAAGTTGACGGCGAGTGACAAGTCCATTCTGAGCCAATATTCAACCCTCACAAAAATTATGTTTCTCAGTGCAAAAGAGGAAGAGCTAAAGAAAACTCATCATTATTGGTGTAGAAATGAATAACATGGCATTCGCGAACCGAACTAAATCCAAATTTTGAAGGAGACGAAGTGAAATGGACAAACTTTATCAAAATTCTGGTTTCATGTGGGGAATTCTTGAAAGTTTTACCTTTCGAGTGGGATCACTCAAGAAATGTCATCTTAGAAACAATAAGACCATTCCATGGCATCTCTTTCAACATGAACTTTGGACTGGACACTACACTTCGCATTTTACGAATGGCTTACTTTATTCACACTTGGAATGTCATGATGATCCCTGTGCCTCAAAAAATCATTCATATGTACTTAATCCTACTTAATATTTGTGCGATTGCTTTCGGGTTAGAAACCAGGAGATATCATTGCTTTTACGAATCAGGTCTTGCTACTCGAGGTCAAAGGCAAGTTTTACGATACTAATACTTACGTTAGTTGTACAGAGTGACTGTGGCCATTGCTATCTGTTATGGCTAAAACCACGCGGAATAGCTCGTTGGAAAAATCAGCTCAAATGAGATTTCAGACACCACATTTCAGGTCAATCTGAAAGCGCACAGCGCGCAAACTAAAATAAAAAAAACATCATCTTTTTAACATTTTCCAGCCGTTTTCTTATGATTTTTGTTCCTGAAAAGCCGTGAGAATTTAAAAATATCTAAAAAAAACAACAACAAAAAACTTCACCGTGAAATTCTCATGTCATTTATGGAAATTTTAAGCCATGGGTCGACAATTTCTGAGCAAGTCAAATTTCCCTTCATTTCCCAACAAAATTTCTGAGTTCTCGAAGACAGCGATATTTGGACGATAACGATAACGATGATAACGATATATGCGATACTTCCTCAGAAATTGTCGACCCATGGCTTAAAATTTTCATTAAAGACATGGGAATATGGTGGTGAAGTTGGTTTTTCGATATTTCTAGGTTTCACGGCTTCTCAGGCCGAAAAGCACGAGAATTCAGCTGGAAATCATCAAAAAGGTAATTTTTATTTTCGCTCGAGAGCAGGGCGCTAAGGCGCTTTCAGATTGAGCTGAATTGTGGTGTCTGAGATCCCATTTGAGCTGGTCCTCTCAACGACATATTATTAGACTTGGTTGTAGCTATAGCAGATTCTGAGATACAACGGCAACAATAATACATAGACATCCTGTATTATGTGAAAACAATAGATTCGTCCCAGACATCCCACCACCAACGGACCTCATCTTATATCAAGGCTTAGAAAATTGTATTTTGGGCATGGTTCGCAATGGGAATTAATGTTCTCTTTTCAGCTCTATTTAAACCTCAATCAATCAGAATCATGTATCCGACATTTGGAATTCACCAAAGAATTCCACTACTGATCATTGGATTATTAATGGTGTAGCTACACTTCTATCGCTTGATTTTGATGGCATTCCATCTCCTTCTACTGATTGCTTACATTGATTTGGAACGAAAAAGAATTGAGGGAACGATGTAAGACTGTGGTCGTTCGTTCTCTAATAGATTCAAAAAGGAGATCGCCGCGGGTGCATGGGAAAATCCCGTCCAGTGCGATTCGCCTCAGATTTTGCACAGTGATAGACGTCGATCTGTTGAACAAAATGGCTGAAGACGATTATCCTTAAAAACTCCCAGGTCACCCCCAGGGGGCGCCTAAGTTGAGTGTGTCATTCCCACTTAACCGCAAAAATGGCCCCAACAAAAGCTGTTCCACTCGGTGAGACGAACCACATTCCCTCTAGCACTTTCCTCTGCAGTCAAAGGTTGAGGCCAACTGGTCAAGAGAACCATCTCAGGTCAGATCAAAGTACGCATCCTTGACCGCAGAGGAAAGTACTAGAGGGAAAAGTGGTTCGTCTCATTGTGTCGAACAGCTTTGGGCCATTTTTGCAGTTAAAAGGGAACGACACATCCAACTTTGGCGCCCCCTGGGGGTGACCTGGGAGTTTTTAAGGATAATCGTCTTGAGCCATTTTGCTCAACAGGTTGACGTCTATCGCTGTGCAAAATTTGAGGCGAATCGTTCAGCGATGTAAGCATTGCTGAAAGAAAGTGGACAGTGTCAATTTGTTGTCCGTTTTTCGATTTTGCGGTGTCTTTTCTGTCGAGATTTTGGTCCAATAATTGCTTTCGTCATGAGTACCCGTCCGCGGCATTGTGTTGTCAAAAATTGTGGGCGATTTGACCGTGACCGAACGAAACAGCTTTCCTATCACAAGTAAGTGGATGATTTTAATTCATTTTCTTTTTTTTTTCAATTTTCTATTTGCCCGGCCAAGACAAGTATGCGCCTAATATATATTATCCCTCGCAGATTTCCCATCAACCCAATTGAAAGGAAAGTATGGGAAGAGTTCGTCAGGAAATCTAACTTCCTGAATCCAAAGAAAGGTCAAATCACACCATTCTCTCGCCTGTGCTCCAATCATTTTCGTGGGTCTAGCTTCAATTATGACGGACGTTTTAGAACAATCAAGGCCAATCATTTCCCGACCATTTTCGTTGACTTTCACGTAAAACTTACCGACTCCGTGAGTAAACTATTTTAAAGCATTGCTTACTATTTTAAATAATATTTAATATATTTTCGTAGACTTTCTGTACGGTTCAATTTGCGGCCGCCTAATTTCTTAAATTATAATTATGAAACATATTTACAGGAAGGACATGCGCACTCAGATGTACACAATTCCATGCAGGTTGACGTCACTGCCCAAATCCCATTACCCGTTCCGCCTAATCCAGAAAGTTAACTTTCGTCAACACGGACACAATTAAGCAACTGTCTATAATCCGGTCGAGGGATACGTTGGTTACTTTGAAAACGAACGAAATCAAATTGTTGAAACAAAAATTGAAGCGAGCTATTCAGAATAAACAAATACTAAGAAAATCACTTCCTGAGAAGAAAAAAGTTCACGAAAAATTTGTGCAAACACTGGCTACGTAAAGTATGGAAATTTTTCTGCGACACTCACCAAGGATAAAGAAGCATCAGATGCATTGTTTGTTATGGCATCCGAAATAAATGGAGAATCTTGAGAATTGGAGAATTCGTGAGAATTTTGAAAATCAAATGGGACGGGAGGACCCCCCCTTCAGTTAAGGATTCCCAAAGTTCATCAACTTCATCAACTTACTCTACACTTAGCATCAATCTTCAAATCAGATAACAAATCGCTTAAAATCATTTAACAGGGAAAATTTAATTTAGATCAATATGACCTTTATAAAAGTGCCGATTGGTACCTTTTGTGAATTTTGTAAAGTTATTCACACTCCTGATAGTGATCCTTATGATGAGAAAACAATTGAGGAAAATTGTCGTATTTTGCAAAGGGATAATGCGTTTTCAGAGATTCATGAATTTCTTGATGAGGTTCCTGACA
>JAQFYE010003252.1:0-15800 GCA_034694305.1 Protaphorura glebata
TAGTATCAGCGATCTACTGAAATAATGACGGGTTTATCGAAACAACCAGAGCATAGGGAGAAAGTTCAAGGGAGAAAGCAATTTTCTCCGTTTCCTCCGTACTATTGAGTGGATGTGGACTCGGATAACAAAAGTAGAAAGCAATTACGAGGAGTCGATAAAAAAAAGTCTCCTCCTTTCCCGTACTCTTTTTATCGTCCAATTTCCTCGTCCACGTGTGACAAATGACCCTTCTTTGGTGGAATACATGAAGTGGAGTAGTCCACATTATATCATTCAACTTTCAATACAAACTGACTACACTGCGGATGACCATGTACTTTCACTTACATTCCAAAATAGATACTCCGTTCCCACATCTCCTGCTCAGCCACTGCCCTTCCGTATCATATATTTCTTTATAATAAAAAATGAACATGAATGAGTTCGGTTTGGGATGTATTTTTCAGATGACATGCCATCCTTCCTTTTCATCCAAGAATTCCTTGTGGTGGAAAACCTCAGAAAATATACTCACTAGTTTCCCGGTCTCTTTCTTCGACACAACTTTCAATAAATATGTACATAAAATACACAAGATTGGTCAGCAGCCTAGACATAGTATGTCTATAAATTCTATCAATCAATGTCCAGCCGTCGTCGATCCGACAAGATAGACTTCCTTTCAGTACAACATACAATATCAATATCGTCTTCGCAATCCCAAACTACTTCAGGAATTTCTCCATTTCTCAAACAACTCAATCATTCCTTCTTTCTTCAGAGTACAAGAAAATACGACTGAATTGCTTTCTCTATTCTCAATCATTTTCGCTCGTCTCTTTCGAGCTCATGTTTTCAACAAATTATAATTTCAGGTAGCGTAATCTGTAATCTAATGCTGCATAATGCTTACGAGAAAAATATTAGAATGCAAGTAATTTGAGCATTTTACGATCGCTTTTGCCAGTTGGCGTTTGACCTCAGAGCGATATTTGTGAAGGTCTGAACTATGAACGCTGATCCAAGATTTAGAACTTTAATAGTAAGTAGCTCTCATTAAAATTATTTGCCCAACCATGTTTCTGTTTGCCCCGTAGCTCTATGCTACAATGCAATAATGCTAAATTAGTTAATTCAATGAATGCGATGAATGACTCGGACGCGGATCAGACAATTCTGTAATTTTATTTTCAAATGATCAGACACAAACCACGCAGAATAATCTGTAAGTCCATATAACTTTTACCTATTTAAATGACGTATTGGTTTTTTAGCATAACGTTTTTTTTTTAGCTTCAACAATACTTTGGCCTAATCATTACCGCGTTGACATTCTTCATATCCGTCGTATTGTATTTTATTTATAAGGTGGTGGTTTCCAGTTACCAAACCCTTCTTCCTTACTTTTTACTCTTACGCTGACTAAAGGCGAAAAACAACCTTAAATCGCCTGATCATATTTAAGCAATCCATCTGTTATTCACATTTCACCCACCACTTTCGTTCTCTGACCTGTAGACCTTTTCATATCTTATTACCTAAAATCATAGTAAAGGGGGTATTTTTACACTTTTATCTTTTCTAGGTCTTTCTTTTTAAGTTTCTCCTTAACATTCGTAGGTTCGAACCATCACCAAAAGAAAGTCTTAGCAGTAGCAGCAAAATGTTCTATTGGAAAATTTAAATTTCTTTAAACTATTGAAAGCTAATAAATGATTTTTTTATATTTTCTTCTGTACATTTATACGCGCTAAATGATATAATGTTAATATTTTACGGACAATTGTAATTACACATTATTTTAGTTCATTTCCAATGAGTTAAACACAGCTTAACCTAGATGCACAACTAATCTAACCCGGAGTTACAGCCCGGAATATATTTGAACTCGCGGAATTCAGGATTATCCATAATTTACTTAAGGGGGGAATATTATTACACATAGTGCGATGTACTGATTTAAGTTTTGTTTTGGAATTTTGTGAGAACACTGTCTAAAACTCAAGCTTGCTGAAACCCACCAGAAAACAAGATAGTAGTCTTACATTTACATTCTTAAAATCTACGCCCTTTACGTACATATCACGTTCATCTATCCTTACAAATGTGCTTTTATTCGGTTTTCCGTATTGTATATGAATGGTACGGTGCACAAATAACACGCAGTTAGCACGTAAATCGTACACGGATCTGTCTGTGCTGCTAAATCTAATCCACAGGATCCATTGCTACATTCTGCTCTTACACTACAATCCTTAAAATTCTGGTCCAACTTTCTTACATCAATTACAGTGTTGAATATAGGTAAGGTACACAATATGGAGTTTCATAATCATATCTTCAATTACAGGAAATCATTTCCAAATAATTTTCCCTTTTCTCAATGCACGCTATTCCCCATTTGAATTATACGTAAACGGATGTTACATTCGTCTGCAGTTTTTTCGGAAATACATATAATGCCACGTCGGTCTAGTCTTTAGCAAACCACAATTGAAAATATAAAATATTTTGTAGTTTTGCATAACTAATTAAAACGAAGAAATCAAAGAGATAATTTGTCAAAAAATCAAACATTGGGTTTGGGGGGATTCAATGAACTGTCGTTAAACATCTTGTCAAGTCTAAACCAGTTCCAAGAATGTGGGAGAATTAGAATTTTTGTGACCAAATCCGGAATTCCAAACTACTTGAAACAAAATCTAGGTTAGAAGAGAAAATAATATTCGAAACAATATTTTTGATTTTTTTAAATTCCAGTATTTAAGCCTCATGACCATCTTTCGCGCTCGCCTTCAATAAAATTTAGGAAAGCAGACCTTTGGTATACATAATTTGCGCTTTCAACTGCACTTTGAAAATCAACAAAAACAAAAGTTACACTCAAATTGCATTGTTGCAGTAAGTTTGTGCAGGAATCAAAACTCGGGTATGTGTAACAAAAAAGCTTTGAGTGATTTTGTCTTAAAATATATAACTAAACAAAAAACAAACTTTTACAAATAATCCTAACCTAAAAAACTTAAGGTATAAATAACAAATCCCCTGGCTGATTTGTAGAGTGTCCTGAATTATTACGTTCATAAATGCTACCGCCGTCAATGAGTGATGAACATAATAAAACAAAGGAGACATTTTAGCACAGTGAAGTCTCTGAAACACGTTTTGTAATATGGTAATTCTATCGCGAAATACTAATAGTATGTAACGTCAAAAATGCATATAACAGAAAATCTATCACGTCAAAGTCATTCAATTTTTGAGAATACATAATAATACGCTTTGCACAAACTCTAAGAAACAAACTACAAGATTCAACGATTTCTTTTCACGAAAAAAGTAGCAGTGTAAGGATAATTTAAAACCGAACTTTGTAATAAAGTCTGAATTGAACGTGGTACTTTCATTTGTAGCATCCTCTCACGTGTGCCAGAAGATTATATTAAAAACATGTCAAAACATGAGAAGGGGGTAAACTTTTGGCCATTTTGTGTCTAAATAATCAAGTTCGAAATAATGGGTAGCTGTTAATAACTACCATTCTCATATTATGCTTCTGGTGAGGTCTCAAGTTCGTGGGGCTAAAATGGCAAACGATTGGGATGAGATGTAATACACTGACACAGTAGACGAAGACATCACAACATTTACAACATGCTACCTCGAACAGTTTTACTTACAAGCATAGTTTTGTATCACTGAACTCTTGCAGAGCTACGATCAAAAAAATTAATTATGTTTTCTTATGGTTACCTCGTAGGTGTCGAGCTTCTAAAAATGTTAAGTTAATAATGTTTCTAATGTGATTTAGATTTACATACAGAACTTACAATATGTAATGTTACGTGAATAATATTTCTTGCAGTATTCTTTGTACTTATCAAAAGTAAGCCAAGGCTTGCTCCATGCTCTCTTTCTTGCATGTTAAGCGCTCAATCCCTTTCTTTACATTTTTGTGGGATCTATTTTCTGTATGAGACATTGGGGGCGGGGTAGGGATTACTTGAGATAGCGTGCCTCACTTTAACGTTCACATTAATATTTATGACAATTCCTGTTTGTGTTGCTTCTGTTGAGAAATCGAATCTTGCAGTTGCAAGGTGCGATTATGATCGGCAGGTGTTGCTGGAGTGAGTGGGAGATTAAATGTAGCAGTGTCAGACGCTGAAGGAGTCAATGGGCTTGGATTTGCAGAACCAAGATTAGACCCTTGTGGTTGCGACATCAACTTTTGCCGAACTTCTCGTATTTTTAATTGAAGACAGGATTTATTTGGAAACACGCCAACGTGTTGGGTCTAATAAGAGAAAATTAAGTTGATAAAATGAATTTTAACCAACTTAATTTGTAATGTAATATCAAGCAAATCAAAACAAATACCTGAAAAGACGACGTCGCCTGGGTTGTTGGAAACATTCCTTCGACCTCAAAAAGTTGAAGTACTAATTGCCGTCTTTGTTCCAGAACCTTTCGGTGTCCTTTTTCTAAACCAGAGTCTGCGGAAGAGCGATTTCCACCAGCTGGAGTTTTTGGAGTTCGCGGTGACCGAAGTCCACAGAAGCTGGCACTAAGTCCTGCACTTTGCCCTGGAGTTCTCTCCATAGACGCAGAAACGTTCGGGGATGGAATGTTTGAGTCTTCAACTGTCTTATTAGCCAAGAGTGGCGTTGAACATCCTGATGTTGGATTGTCAGCTAAACCAGAAAACAAAAATGATCACTCACAGTATTACAAAGAAAACAGCAACTAATGCTAGACTGAGTAACATCTGGAAATAAATATCTTACTTTTGAAAGCTTCAATATTGAAGTCTGGCCCGAAGAATGTTGTTCCTGTCAGTTTCACCTGTGCTGGCGTGGAGAGCTGGTCCTCATGTTCTTCATCATTGGTAGCTGTATTTTGACAATTTAATTATTTCACTTTGTCAAAATGAAAACGTCAAATATTTTAAAAACTCACAAGATGGCACCCGTTTCTTCCTGAAACTGTTCAAAAGAACTCTAGGACTGGAAGGCAATGAAAGAGTACTTGGCGACTGGCTTTCCTGTGGTTTGAATTGGGGTAAGCTCGAAAACTTTTTCACAAAATTAACTCCTTCTAATACCCTATTAAAATCGAAATTCATAATAAAGTGTACGAACCAAAATACTTCACAATTTGAAACAATGATTACCTGTCCATTCCATCTTCAATAATTTTTTTAAAAAATCCTTTCTGATGACCGTGCAGATGTTCATCTTTTTCTGCCAGTGCTGGTTCACCTATTTCCATGGGCATTTCTTCATCCTGGTCGATTTGTTCCACGGTCAGCGCGTTATTAGTTTCACCGGCGGCGGTTTCTTCGTGTACAACTTCTTCCGTCTCCATAGGTTCATGGATTTGTATAGACGGAATTGAATCTTCTAAGTTTCCAATAACCTGAGTTTCCGTAACAGGGGTGAAAGACAATGGGAGGCAATTTCCTTGCGACTGACGCCTTTGTAAAGGAGCTTTTCCGAGTTGCGCCGGAGTAGGAGCCAAAACAAAAGGATATGTTCCTTTACTTCCTTCTGTTGAAGTAGTTGTTGATTTTACATCGTTTATCTGTGTTTAAAATTGAAAATTGCATCAAATTAAATATTTTTCCGGCAGTAAATGTCAATAGAAGAATATTAAGTCCATTCAAAGCAATACGTTTATCTTCATTATAGTTATGAACTTACTATTTCCGATGATTCTGAATTAGCATCGTTTTGTATTTTGATTGTTTCTTCTGAATTATGTGCTGAAACATTCACAATTGTTGTAACTGTTGGAGCGGAATTGTCTGATCGAAAATAAAGAGAATGCCATTTCATGAAAGGAAAGTCGGAGTTTTAGATTTAGAATTTTGGTTGCCTACCGTTCGCAGTATTTACAGATGCAGATGTGAATGATAGCGAATCTATCGGTTTCAGTAGAGTCAAATACGTAGTCTTCACATTTTTGGAGAACTGATTTGTCGTCATAGTTGGGCGAACTAGAAGTGCTTGCGTTGGAGCAGATGTACTTACTACATTTGACACCTGAAAGTATACAAACCATGTACTGATTTCTATGAGCAACAAACTATGAACTGATTTCTACGAGCAACAAACACTTTTGATTTATAACAAAAAACATGTATCTATTGGTATTTACCCGATGTAAATCTTTAGGTGATGGCATGGAACGAAAAGCACTTCCTGCAGGCTGGAATAGAAGTTTTGGGGCAGAAGGAGAGATTGCTGTCAAGACTTGACTCCCTGAACCCGAGTCAGAGGGAAGGCGAATTGGTTTTGGTTTATTGATCAATGATGATGGTGTAAGGATTGATATAGGTGTTACTGGTTTTGCACATGAAATGTATGAAATGGAATGGTTATTTGTATTAAGAATAAAATTATTCATGTTCTTAGGAGATAAACTAGGAACCAGGAACCCAGGACGCCCAAACGCAGTAAATTTTGAAATAATCAACCGTAGCCCGGAATTAAGAAATTGGGAGAAACTTTCAAAAGAGGATTCCGATAAAGCATTCAACTTAAGAGTGCGGTGTTGACCAAGTGTCTGGACAATACTGCACAACTTCTCATCCGATTCCCGGTCAGTATTGCTTATCTTTATGCGCTCTTTATTTGGTATGCGCGCTGTCTTTAAGCCTACCTTTTATAGTAATTATATTAATGAAGTGCGTTGATCACTGATCGATCCTTTTAATACAAAGTTTATTTCTGGTCCAGCGTTTCGAGCGTTTCCTAGTTTAATTACCTCCACCTTATAATCCCTTCAATGACAATTTGTTATTAAACTAATTAATTTGTATAAAAGTTGTCACCAAGTTAAACCCACTTATACTGTTTAAAGCAGGTCTGTACAGTCTCCTCCACTCTTGTGTTAAAGTCGTACCCTCTAACTCATAAAGAGATATGAGGTTCCCCGTGGGTTAAGGGTGAGGTTCCAGAAAATAGAATCGTTCGCACAGAATCGAATTTATTTTCAAGGAGTTAACAAAGACCGGTAAAGGAGACTGTGTAGGCGTTGTAGAAACAACTTTAGTTATGATATCATATTTACAAAAATAATTCTACGAAAGGCAGACAATTAAGGTCGGGATCCAAAAATTACACGCTTACGGGTTGAAATTAACATCGCTCCTGTTGAAGGAACTGCGCAAGAATCGTTGACAGCGACACTAGCCGATGGATTAGTTATGGACATTGTTAACTCCATCGTTTTCGACTGCCCTGATTGACCAATATTTCTTTTATCTTCCATACGACTTTGAAGTAAAAATGTTTTCTCTGGTTCACGTTCAACATCGGATTCACAATCAGAAACCTTTTCCTTGCACTGAAGGTCGATATCGTCGCAAATTACCTAAAACGAGCAAGAAAAATTCGCGGATTAAAATAAGACGGCCTCCGTATTATATATTTTCAGATTAGGATTTAAACTTGAAAATTCTATTTACGATAGATAACAATAAAATAAAATAATAACTCACCATCCGATCATCCTCGTCAGAATAGTCCCCACTCATCTTAAATCTTTCTGCACTGCCACCGCTCCCAATTCCAGACTCTGATCCGCTGACAAGTTGAGTTTCATTTATAATAATAGTAGGCGTAGAAGGAAAGGTTCCATCGTCGTTTGAGCTTGATCGTCTGCTCTTTCCACCTTCCCCTGGAATTCCATTCACGGTGGTTCCACCTGATGACTTTCTCCTATCCCGACTACACCATTTCCAACCTGGATTTGCTTTAAAATGAGCTTCCTTGACTTCTGAGGCTAATTCATGATATTTTTGTTTTTCATCTGGACCGAGTTGATACCACCATTCTCCCAAAATCTTTGAGACGGTTCGATTATCTTGATTTGGATGCCTCTGATGAACCAAGGCACGATGTCTCTTGCTAAATATCATGAAAGCATTCATGGGTCGTCGAATTCTTTCTGGTTCTTTTAATAAATCATCTTTCGACGCTGGCAATGATTGTGCTCGTTTTTTAGCCCCATTAAAATTGGCTACTGCATCCGACACACCTTCAAAAACATCATCATCTTCCTCACTAATGTCTGGGAGTCCTAAATCTAGTTCTGGAGCTCTGATCTTGGCCTGTCCATCAGGACCACCTGAAGAGGGAGATTCCGATGTTCCGTTCACTGGGGGCGAGGGTGTCGGCGTTAGAAAGGGCAGTAGTGCATGCCAAGGATACACTTTTGGGGTGCTCTGTGTCTCATTTTCATTCTGTCCATTTTCGGATGGTGGTAGTGGTAGATTTGGGATCACTGGCAATAATTGAGTCGGAGATGGAAGTTGATTAGTATTATTCCCAATAGCGTTCATGTTCGTGTTACTGGATGTCTGATGAACGTCGAAATGACTACCACCACCACCATTAGAGTTTTTTGCATTTGTAGCCTCAACCAACTGAATAATATTTTGTCCGTCAACCTTACTTGGTCGGAGTAAAACAACACTGGATTCTGTTCTCCCACCATTATTTTCCGGAATAATCAATTGTGGAGGTGACGTAGGTCCATTTACGTTGGCCGAAATCCCATTCACGTTTAAAGTCACACTGCCGTTCGTAAGGTTTCGCTGACAAGTTACATTTATATTTCCTTTATTATCAGCTAAAGTTACCGCGATTGGAGTTCTGGTCGGGAAAACATTTGTTGATTGAAGTCGAGAGTTAATATTGGAAATTGTATTTGCATTTGAAAAAGTAGCACCTGATGTTGAAACAATTGCTTTTCTGAAAGAAATTGGAATCCCGGCAGCGTCTCCTAAGGTGGAATGTGCTAGTGTTACTCCTCCAAAAGCACTCGTCCCCGCTCCAGAAACATTCGTTACAATATGGCGTTGTTGTTCAGAGTTCATGCTCACAGCAGTGGTAGGAGTGATTTGATGGGCAAAAACTACATGAGTTGGAGTTGAACCAACTGATGATTGTTGTTGTCCAATTGATGCTGACGTCAGAGGGATAAGTGAAATTGGTTGATAGCGCGGAGAGCCTTGGATTTGAACCTGGGACTTACCGCTGGACTGAACAACTAGTGAAACAGGGCCTTTGAGTACATTGAATGGAGTCACTTGACGTTCTTCTTTCTCCTCAATATTAGGGTTTCGAGTTGGCTGTACATGCGCCAGTGTCACGAATGTTGTTGAATGTCGGGGATCCATTTTTGCTTCCTTGATCACGGATGTATTTACTACATTGTTAGGTTCATGACCTTGTCCTTGAACTTCAGCGGAAGTATGGAGCCTCGCCGTATTTGCAATCACGATTCCAATATGCTGAGAGTGCGCTGCTCCATCATTTCCACTAGTAGAGTTGCTCGGTGGGTTAGTGGTCACTAGCATGCTTGCGGTCGACGAGACAACCGGTGACATTTGAATGACACTTGTACTTGCTAAACTAATTCTGGGTCTCAAGATTTCAGGTCGAATCACTGATTGGTGTCCCCTGGACCCTTGATTACCGCCAGGCACACTTTGTACTACAAACGTTTCACCATTTTTAAATTGCTGCCAGGCGGGAGAATTTGTTACGGGCACAGGGGAAGTACTGGGAACACCAGCGATAGGCATGAATAAATTATGCTTAGAGCCAACGGTCAGTGGAGACTGAAGAACTCTGGGAGAGTTGCACCCACTTTTATGAGAGGATGGCGGGGAGAAAGAAGGGGACGTAGAGCGAGACAGAGACACAAGCATTGTTGCTGCATCAGTTTCATCTGCATCAAATCGGCCGGTCACTCTGACGTCTCGTAAACTACTCGGAGATGTTCCAGAGTCCCTGGAACTATTCTCGTCAATTTCACTTGTCTCCTTTGATTTTGATCTAGCAGAACAAAAATAGTCGTACAAAATTACAAAACTGGCCATAAAACGAAATAAATAGTTACATTAGTTACAATAGTTACAAATGGAATTTGGCAAAAGGGACTTCAGTTGTGACGTTAAACTTCGGTCAATTTTTCCAGAGAAAATTTAGATTAGTTTACGAAGTTTGGCACTACGAGTAGAGGTTGAGTAAGGGAGAAAGATAACAAATATATTTAATATACGAAAATGAGTCGTTATTGAGAAAAATACGAAAATAAAAAGGTCAGAAGCTTACTTTTGTCCCAAAGAATTTTGACTGTGTGAATGATGATGTGATTTTCCTTTCATTCCTAAATGACGAGAACAAAAACCTCGCCGTTGAGACTCTTTAGTACAACTCTCCTTTGAGCAAAGTCGTCGCCATTGCTTCCCATTGAATTTCTTCCTGATGCCTGTCGGAGTTGAGACAACGTCTCCTTTTTTGTACTTATGTGGTGTTGTATTACCGCATACCTGATCAGAGTAATATATTTCAAGCATTGTTTTTTGTTCGTTTAGAATTTAATTGTCTTGAAATAGATTTCCATACACGATTATTTGGTAAAACATTTTTATTTCAATCGGTCGAATTTCGCTGGTGGAGTTATAAACTAATGACACTATTGACACTTCCATTTCCTACCCTAATGTTCCCTCCGTTTTAACTGACTCATCATGGCGCCCATGACCTTGCAGTGGGCCATCCACAAATTACTTCATCCATACCGCTTCCCGCTTCACTTATAAAGCCTTACGAGGCTGTAGGGGTGGAGCGGTATGGATGAAGTGATTTGTGGATGGCCAACTACCAAGTGACGGCGGCCATGATGAGTCAGTAAGAAAATAGTGGACAGTACGTGCAATTATGTTTGCAGTATTTACAACGTTTTGCAAAAATTCTAAAAAAAAATCAGACTTCAATTGAAGGGAAAATATTGTTTTTTTTTTAGTTCCGCTGCCGCCTTATTGTGCTCAAATTGCCAATTATGTGACAAGCCTGACCAGATCAGTTTGATTTTCCCATACTTTTCAAAAAATTTCTGATACTTCGATTCTTTGCATTGAATTCGCACATGTTATGAATGAAATAGTTGAGTGGGGAGGGGATACTTACGGAATGAGGTGTTGTAGCGGAGCTTCGCGGTGTTCCTCTTTCCCCAATCAAACTCCCAGAGCTCATATGACTCTGAACGCTACTGCATTTACTGCTACCAATAAGAGTACCAGGTGTTAGAGAGCCGCTTCTACCACCGATCGTCATTGCAACTTCATTGAAATGGATGTCTTCACGTCGTAAATCGTCATCTGATTCACAAAAATCATACTCTAAACGCTTTCTCTCCTCATTGCTATGATTGGATGAATTGGCAGAAGTAGAATGTGGAATTGGGGATGGCCCTTGTCGACAAACACTACTGCTGGCACTCGTACTGCCACTCTGTGGCGCTGACTCTGGTAAATTACTAGAAGGTGGGATATTTGCTGGCATGTGTTGCGGTGACGCGTAAATTGATTCAATGGCTTTCAACTCATCCCACCACGGCGGTAAAAATAATCGAAGATTTGGCCGAGCAACTGTGTACTCCTTTCGCTCAATCGGAACTGACACGACATACTGCGGAGGCCATCCATTTATCCTCGAAATTACTCCATTCACAAAGACAGAGGAATCAGTAGTTGTTCGCACACAGACACTGGTTCCAACATTCACCTGAAGCAAAACGCAAATACCAATATTAAAATAAATGGCATGTCAGCCTCAGAATAGAATGAAAAAAAATTCCGAAAGAAATAATTGTTACCTGTGTCGGGGCCGGACTCGCATCTGAGACGATATCATAAAATGCATTATTCGATAATATCACATCAGTGTAAGACACAGACGATCCGTCCCGATCAAACAGAACAGTAATTGTTGAATGACCACTAACAGCCGTAATCACCCCTGGTATGTAAACGTTTCCTCTTTTAGCTAGCACTCTATGCCCCTTCCATTCCCGAAGATCTAATACGGCCTGGGTAGCTGCAACAGTACTCCCACTAACTGGCGCAATATTCTGCTCCACTACCATTTCAGCTAAACAGGACTCTTCTTTAACAATGGCTGAGTTGCCTGAAATTGGTGATGCCCACCTTTCTTTTGTTTTAACGTCTTCCACCTTTGCTTTCTGTAAACAATACAAATAAATAAAAATAAAACGTAAATAATTTATGCCGGAATATTTTCTTTACCCTACGCCATAAATAGTTTCCAAATTGCATATTTATTGACATAACTTCAAACCAGTAAGTCATAGAATGCGTGCCATACATGTAATTTTCTACTCCATCAAAAAGTTTGAATTTGAAATATACTCCTCACCTGCAGCTCTGTCTGAAACCCGTACTTCGGAGAATAAGCAGTGACGGGTAGATGATTGTTCTGCGCTTCTTCCACTGGCTTGCTAATCACTTCATACCGTGATACTTCAATTGAATTTGAGCGTGATAGTCTCAAATTGTTTGAACTTGTTTCACCCGTTCCTCTAGAATTACCACAAGTATCGTAACTACCGGACTGAAAAACAACATGTTGATCACTGGTACTGCATAAAACTTTTGGTTCATTTGAGGACTGAGAGGCCTTGCCAGAGACTCCAAGTCCACCGGTAGACGTTGTCATGAGAAGCCGATCAGTCACGCCAACATGGTGACTAATTCCTTGCTGTTGGTGCTGATGTTGTTGGAGTGATTGATTAAGCAATGGGGCAATTTTCGCAAAAGTAGCTTCACCAGGCGTTGTAGTTAGAGGCAATCCTGATGTTGTATATACGTAACGAATGGTGCTGGGTGATTTTGGTCTTTCCAACACAAGATTCAATCCCTCGCTTTCGCTCGCATGAAATTGCATGCTGGAGGACATCTAGAAAATGTAGAAATAAAAAAAAAAATAGTTTCTAAAAAGACTCGGAAGTCGATTTGGTTGGAAATGTGCTAACAAATGAGCTCATCCAAATCTGAGCAGATTTGAAAGGGTAGGATTTGGCGTTTTAAATTATCGGAATTCAGGCAGGATATCGCGATGCCTGACAGACCAGATCTGACTCTGACTTAGTAATAGCAGGTAGTAAGTTCAAGATAGCACCGAAAAATCATTGTTGGCTGACCGGACTTATCCGGTTTTGACTGACTGTATTGATTATACTGTACCTGATTGGTTAACCTTACTCCAGATACCTAAACGTTATAAATTTAATATTGGAGAAACATGTGCTCATGCTGGGCTCGAGTCAAATTAATTTGTGGACAAAAATTAAATGGGCAGACCCTTCAATTAAGTCTCCAGAACCCTTGTTTTCGCAATTCTATGTAATTGGTTTCGGGACTGCGTAATTGCTATGACATAGCATGTCCAAAGAAAATTAACTCTATGTACCTTTGGAGAAACACGTTGTTGCTGCTCATTATAGGCTGAAGAAGGAAAGGATTGTCTTTGAGGTGATGGGGACGGTGGGTGAATTGACCTTCGTTGGTGCATATGAAGTTGTTGCTGTTGTGTCTGTTGGGTCTGAAGTGAGTCATTTGACATAACTTGGTGTTGACGGTGGGATTGCAGACCACTGCGATAAGACGGAGAGGGTGACCTCGTTGCATTTGTACTTGAACGGTAGTCCAGGACCGACTGGTGACTTATTGCTGTTCCATAGTTGCAATTCGATTGTTGCTGCTGTTGTGGGGAGGGGCGGCCCTCTGACAAATGGATTTGGAGACGACTTCCTCCAGAGGTCCGACAACCTAAATCCATTGGCTGTTGCAGGTGTTCCCCCGATGAGCGCCCTTGAGAATTTGGGTTCAAGATAATATTCCCATGCTGTTGTTGGATTCCGGGCGGTGAGGCGATGTATGATTGTTGCTGTTCAGGTGCAGAGGTACTAGTGATCCGACTCGTAGATGGGTAACCAGGATAAATGACGGTTTTCTTGTGCTGTTGTTGCACAAAGTAGTTTCCTGTGGGCGGATTATTGGTTGAAACCGGCGACGAATTTGACTGTCGTTGTTCATAAACAACAACACCCTTTGCAGACCCACCATATCCAGATTCTGAAGTCGTGTAATGATGCGAAACTGTTGCAGAAGAAGTTGTGGTGACGATAACGTGTTGTTGCTGATTTGGTGATTGCTTGTAAGAATTTTGGATGAGATGATGTGAATCAGAGTGAGGAATCGGCTGTGGTGGAATTTGTTGCTGGACATATAAATGTCGGGTGGATGGGTTATTAGCTGAAATTGGAACTGACGACTGATGCATTAAATTAACTGGTGAGATTTTCTTGTATTCTTGCTGTTGTTGAGGAGCTTCGGTGGACATGGGTTCACTTATTGCTAACTGTTCATTTGAGGTGTGCAAAACCTGAGGACTATCAGGTCCGTCACTGATTCTTGCCTGAGCCCGGTTGTATTTATCCACTGATGAAATGACAGATGACGGAATAGGCAACGGTTGGTTGGCGGTAACGGGAGGTGCGGTTAGTGTTTCCGGCTCAGGTGTTTCAAAATCTGCGAGGTCAAACTTCCGTTCTGAAATGAAGAAATGAGTTTTGTAAGTATTATTATGGCAGAAAAGCATTTTTGAACAAAAATATTTTTCTCTCCACTAAAACTTTCCCCAAACCCGTTAAACAAATCTTATAAATTGTATTAAAATATATCGAAAGAGAAGGCATCCGCAGATTTTTTGGAAACATTATTTTGGGCGCGCTTTGTCAAAGTACCGTTCAGAGAGCTCCACTTTTTTCATACCAATTTTTACTTAAGCGCTCGTCAGCGAAACTAATTCAGACCCAACATTTGTAAGCAGGTATAATTTCTTACCACACAGAAAATTAGAACTGATTAATCAAATTTGTAAATTTAAAAGCAAATGTTAAAGAATTATAGCTTAAAGAATAACATGACAATAGTCTTACCTTTCCAATCAAACCGTTTCTTCGGATGTCGCTTGAAAGACTCATTGGAAGTATCCTTCGGAGATTCCTAAATAAGACATTATACAGTAAGTATAAGTATCGTAATACATTGTTTTGTTTTTGGAAGTTCTGAAGGTAATTTCGAACCTTGGTGAAAGAATCCTCATTCCGGGTACAATCAGTAAGTGGTGCTGAAGTAGCGATTGGACGATTCGTCTGTACACGATAGATCACATATTAGATTTCAATGTATAACAGGTCGAAATGAAATCACACATACTAATCACACAGATACAATTTACTGATTTCAAAATTCATTTACAAAATACTAAACTGTCTTCGACTCAACTTAGTTCAAGGAAAAGTTATCCTACCTCATGCAGCGCATGATAAAACTCAAATACTTGTGTTACTGTAGCTTCTATCCGATAAAATTATTTCGCTAATAACACTACACTAACAACTACTCACTTGGACTTCCGGATTTGACCTTTCACTGCTGATGTTAACGGCGGTTCCACCATTTCCCCCTGTCCCGTTCACACCTCCAGAGCATCCACCTCCATTTATTACAGTGGATGTGGATGCACGGTTTCTGTCACTGTCGTCAGACAATTGTTGTGGTGGGGTTGCAGGAGTAGGACTTTGTTTTCTTCCCCCTCGTGTGGCAACTCCACGACGAGGAGGGGTTTTGCTCACTGCCGCAACCCGCCCACCTCGAAGCCTCTTCCCTGCCTCCATCTCCGCTTCTCTAGCAACTGCAGAAAACATACATACTCTGATATATGAAAATTCTCTACTAACATCCCACATCACAGCATCAAAAAACTGACAATTCCAAATTCCAATACAGTCCAACCTCCCTGTTAAGACCACCGGAAGCTGAGAAGAGATTTTCGTGAAGAGTTTCTCCAGTGTTATTTCTAGGGAATCCAGTCTCGACAACTGGTCTCGCGAGAGTCTCGAAAACTGAGACTCTCGGTCTCGCGATACCAATAGTC
>JAQFYE010003253.1:0-15798 GCA_034694305.1 Protaphorura glebata
AGTTTTGGACGTATGAACTCATACAAACGGCACACCGTTCGAAAGCTACCGCGATTTCCTTTTAATATATGCAAGTTCCTCCTCACTAACACATTGTAAGTTGATCCGAGTCGAGGTTATAGGAGGTCATACATTACGGGCGTTTTAAGCTGCCCGTGATATATAGTAAAATGGCGAACGAACTCATTCCTGAGGTTTGAATTAATCGGACTCAGACAACAAATTATGCCAATCAGAGTCTCTTCTAACTAGTTGGGATTTTCAAAAATTCCTTTGCAATTCGTAAATTTTAATGAAGGTTAAACTTAATTTACAGATTGTTTAATTCTGATTAATTCTAATTAAGATTGGCCTTACATTAATTACAATTAAATTCAGTATTTTTTTTGTTCCTATTTTTAACTGTATTCCATCTGGCTTGAAATTTGTTTTGTTCACTGTTTCAGAAACCGCGAGAACACGAACTGTTTCCCCAAATCCGATCATTTTTTAGCTGAGTGCCTGTGTTTTATTGGCTTTTATATCTGGCATGCATGGGTTTCACAGTCTATTCGACGTGTCTTTAATTATTTTACGGGTCGATCTAACTGCATTATCTAAATTAGAATTATTTGTTGTATATTCTCGGAGAAAGATGTGACCACTCTTGGCCACCACTGCAAACTGCCAACACAAATTTTGCCTTTCGTCACACAAAACCTTAAAAATTCCTCAATACACCATTCCTGAATTCTTAAAAATTCCTCAACCAATACCTCAAAAAATCCTATCTAAAAAATTACCAAAATTCCTCAACTTCCTAGTCTCAAAATAAAATTTCTAAAATCCCTAAAAAACTCATTAAAACTTTAATGTTATTATAAAATGGGGTAAAAATTTCCCCTGGTGTAACTCACTGGTGTCGCACTCACTTGGCCTGCGAGATTACGGTCTCGCCCTCAACTACCACCGCTGACGGTCTCGAACCGCCGCACCTTCTCGGAGAAAGATGTGACCACTCTTGGCCAACACCGCGCCGCGCGTTCTCTAACCACGTTAACAAGTAGCCCAACTACATGTTTCGTCCTTCCAGACTCTTCAGGCGGGCGAGCGATGGAAAAAAAGCGATGGACAGCGATGGAAAAAATTTAGCGGTCGAAATACTGTTTGAAACTCAAACGAACTGAGTTTGAATTTCCTTTCTCGCACTGGCGGTCTCAAAGAGCCCCAGAATTGATAGTTTTGTTTGTGTTTGTGGTTGAATTTGAATCGCAAGACGTCTAATAGAAACTGTTGTAACACTAACTTGACCAATTGGATATTGTTGTCAAGATAGTTGCTGCATCCATGGATAAATGCCAAAAGAAAGAAAAGGCCATAGTGGAGGATGGACAGCGTGAAAAAATATATGGTCGTCTCATACGCCAACAGAATTCCAAGGAGTCCCGGATAAATTGGCTGAACAACCGAGAAAATGAATTGGAGTGACCTCGGGTCATACAGGTATACCACAGGAAGAGCAAATACATTGGACTGGGCAGAGAAAGGGAGTAGAATGAGGAACCACTCTTGGAACGAGTAGCTAGACAACGATCGCCGTTCTTCTACAGGAATAAAATATATAAATTTCTGCAAGTTTTGTGAACCACATTTGTTTGAAATTTTAATAACCTACTCTGACTGGCCCTGTCTGCCAGCAAATTAAAAATGGCTTCATTCACATCCAGATTTTTAGTAAAAATGAGTATTGCCCACCACAGCATGGTAATGAAGAAGGCCGATTTTGCAATATGGAACGCTAGATGGTAGAACTCGACGTATTGCGCAAATACAAGACTCTGAACCAGGCGTGCATTTGTCCAGATTGCGTAGCCAACACAATTTAGGAGCCAAATATAGAATAGCCAGCGACCACGACCATTTTGAATCATCCGTATTTTCCTTGTTAAAGAGTCAATCACCGCTGGGAAAATACCAAGCCAAACTTGTTTAAGGCGTAGAAGTTCAGATCAAGGTGCTTTTCTTGGATCATATTTTCTGAAATTACATAAACCATTATTGCTTATGTGAATTCGTCTCACTTCCAATATTTTTGAAATTACAATACGATCGAACACAAAATCGTAAAAATAAAATGTTCGTTCATGAATAGAAAAATGCCTGTGACACAAGTCGCATGGATTTTTTCGAATACGGTCTCATAAAACAACGACTTTGGAAAAGGAGGGCGACGAATTTGGACGGCGTTTGATATCTCTTACAAAAGAGGCATAAAACTAAAACCCCCCATATGTGCTTAAAATCTACCGTTTGTGGAGAATTATTCCACAATAAATTCCGTTAAGCTCTTAAAAAACGGCCCCCGAAGTGGAATATATGACCTTTTCAACATTTGCCGTAACGGAGCGGTGATCATCTACGGTTAGAGGTAGGGAAGGGCCGGCTTTTTCCGGCCCTGACCGGCAAGGCCCTACAAGTCTTCTTCGCTCGGCCCGGCCCGGCCCTACAAAATTATTTTCTATCTAACATCTGGCCCGGCCCGGCTCTTTTCTAAGGCCGGCCCGGCCCTTATACATCTCTACCCCATATTACAGCTTATTAGTCTTCTTATTTTACCGTAAAGATATTTTAGGGCCGGCCCGGCCCGGCTCTAAATATGATCATTACCGTCTTGGCCCGGCCGGGCCCTTGTAAGTCTAAAAGCCCACTTCCCGGGTAGGCCATTAGGAGTGTGATGCAGGCCACAACAGACCGGGACTTGATCACGGATGGTCAAGTTTGCAATTTTCCAATTCCCTGACTACAAATTTAGTTATCGAAGAATCAACGCACTCGAGGCGGTCCAAATGATCGCACCATAGATGATAAAACATTTGATTTACCATTCAGGATTATTCATATGAAATAGAATGAATTCCATTGTATATATGAATAATTTCTAAATATTTATCTGTGTTTTGATGGATTAAATGAGTGTCGCTTATTTGTGCAAAGATTTTCCAAAAAATATACGCGGTGGTCAATGTGTAGGTTCACCACATTTATTACATTGAATTTTACTATATGAATATTTATTTATTGAACACGTTTGAACGAATTGGACAAAAATCACATAAACCATACAGACGTAGAATGATTACTGAAAAAAAAACAATCAAAGGAATCTATGAATGGATACTCGATGTATGTATTTAAATACAGGGTGGGTCAAAAGTAACCGTTCGTACGCCGTAACTCTTTTAATTTTGACAAAATCAAAAAAGTGAAATAGCAATTTCAATCCATAATTAAAAAATTTTGAATTAAATTTGTATTAAAATGGAAATAAATTCACTCTTTTGATTTTGTCAAAATTAAAGGAGTTACGGCGAATATATGGTTACTTTTGACCAACCCTTTATCACATAGAGCAAAGCTCTCAATATATATTTTATGTACTTAGCATTGGTATTCTGAACCCCACCCTTGGCCCAGGTGTCATTAAATTTTGTTGCTTTCACTTTGACTCATTTTCCACGGAAATTGTGCTCCGACAAGATAACCTTTTACCTTGTATTCAATTTGTGAGTCAGAATGTCATGCAGGATAGGTAGTGATTGTCTGACGTAAGCTGAATAAATAGGAAGATTAGATTACCTACACATCAATGCCAACCTTGACGATGTGAAAAGTACGGCGTGGATTTTACGTATTAATACTATACTCGGAAAATTCCTTGTAATAATTTATTTGTAATCTAGCTATTTATTACTGTACTACAACTCGTCGTGGAAAGTTAATTATTAATTCAAAATTTTTGAAAAAAATTCACATTGGTTATTGAGTTAAAAGTTTCCAACATTATTTAGCGGCTGCTACTACAATGGATCGGGAATGGCGAAATGACACAAACAGTATACAAGAGAAATGGGAATTCGTATTGGGAAATGGATTTTTTTCAGATATTAAATTTGTGGTTGGGGAGGAACGACAAGTCTTAATGTGTCATAGTGTCATCCTAAAGCTCCAATCCTCAGTTTTTGAAGAATTATTGGAAAAGGGTTATAAAATATTTAATTTCCCTCAGTACAACCCACATATACTTCGTCTATTTTTGAAGGTAAATAGTAAAGACTACGATTAATGGATTCGGTTTAAGTTGCTTCTAGATTTCCCAATTAACCTTCCTATTTTATACAGTACTTGTACACAGAAAATATGACACCGACAGTGGATGATGCCATTTCAATTTTACAACTTGCTAGAAAGTACAAAGTGCCACAATTGGAACGTATTTGCATTATTATCGTCAAAGACCAAATTACTGTACAAAATTGTGCCATGTTGTTCAAAATGGCGCACAAATACGGAGAAGAGGAATTAGAAGTCTTCATCTTAGATTTTATTTTAGGGTAAGTTGTAAATATTCAAATCATGATTACTGACTGAGCAAAGAAATTATGGAACATCATTGATTTCTTTTGTTTTCTAAGGAGAATTGACCAAGTTTTTTTAACCCCTGGGTTCCTCGAACTTTCTTTGGAGTGTTTGGTCAAATTATTGGTGTATTCTGAAGGACAACGGAACGAATTAACGGCATTCCAATCATTGTTGAAGTAAGAAAGTACGAGCTATCACAGATATACAGGATGGGGCAAAAGTTACCCTAAATCGTCTTAATTCCTTCATTTTTAGTCTAATCCAAAAACTGAGATTTTAGAGCCACTTTATTCAAAATTTAATTTTAATCTTTTAAACTTTTCAAAAAAAGATTGAAATTTTGAAAAAATATTCAGGAATTTTTAATATTTAAGAAAGAAGTCAAAAATTTTGTAAATTTCAAATTAAATTTCGAATAAAATGGCTATCCCACTTTTTGGGTTAGTCCAAAATTGAAGAAATTTACGGTTAGTTTTGGCCTACCCTGTATTTACCGCTAATAGGGGATAGGGGCTAAAGAAGCGTGGATCTCCGAACCGAATTTTGCTAATCAACAGCACGTGCGCTCGTGGGCGCACCGTACTACAGTACACCTCATACGGATCGGAAAGAACTAACATTTTTAAGGTTATCCGGACAAAAAATGGCATCTGAAGTAAAGGTTTTAATGGAAAATTAATTTTCCCATTGAATTCCTCTCATCCTTATGTGTCTTTTCGGATATATTTGACCAAAAACGGTTACCACTAAGACAATTGAAGCCAAATTGACGTTTACCGATTTTGGCCAGGCCAACAATATTTTATAAAGGAGATGCAGAAAAATAAAGTGAATAAAAATTAGTTTTGTCAAAAATAAATCATTTTGGGTGCATTTTAACCTAAAAACCTTAAAAATGACACTTTTTATTTTCGCGTGCAGAGTCCAATTTTGAAATATGATGCATAGGTACTTTATTTGTAGGTGGGGAAATGCTGAGATGAGAAGACAAGGCTTGGAAGAAAATGAAGAAAACCTTAAATTGGTCCTCAATTTCTTACTAGACTTAATTGATTATGAATCGCTTTCTTTGAAAGATTTCGCTGAAATAGTTGTTCCTAGTGGAGTTTTATCTCAGGAAAGGATGGTTCAAATATTTCCATATCTGACTCAAGCAGATTCCCACAGGTTAGTCTACCGTATTATGTTACCGAAATCTCCATAGTTTTTAAACTTTAAGTTAATAAATAATTATTTTTTTAGGAATGAAGTTATATCTGCAGAGGAAAAGACAGTTGACGACGTTGTGTTTGAACCTCCTAAACAAATCACGTGGTATAATCTAATTTTGTATGAGCCGGATGTAATTGATGGTTGGGTATGGCGTGATTCCGCGGGGCCAGATGTAATTAGGTCGGTATGTTTAACCTATTTTGTGCATCAGAATAGAAACAAAATAAAATTATATCATCTTTTACAGTTTTAAAGTGGACAGAAATATATATGTTGTGGGAGTTAAGATTTATGGACATACTGGTGTTGGAAATTATGAGTCTTGGAGGCCCAGCAAATACAATCGTACTTCTAAGACTTTTGCAAAAAAAGGGTTACTCTCAGGATCAGACTGTGTGGAGACTTCCATTTCTATTTCAAGATTTGACAATGCATTATTGGGAACCAAATTACATAACATGAGAATTTCTGAAACACCTGGAATAATTATATTGAAGTTTGGTCAACCAATTCCAATAGCTGCAAATTCTTGGACAACAATCTCTGCAAGCGTCAAAGTATGAGTTATAAAGATAAAGTATGGACCACCCTGTAATAATGGACTCTAATTTATGCTAACTTTTAGTGCAAGACTTGGTGCTCTAGGAATGCGGAAGCGGATGCGGATCTTGAATTCTTTCATGTGAAGTGTGGAATGGATAAACTCAACTTTCAAATTGGTGATCCTAGTGGGTTCGGAAATTATATTCGTCCGACTCGTCAGATTACACAAGTGTTATTACAATATTAAAGTCGCACGTTGGCACTGTCTCACTGTGGAAACAAATCAATGTAATGAGCAATGAATTGTACAAAAATTTGGTGTACAGTTAAAATCTGATAACGCGGAAAACCGTTTCGTATGAGAATAACAGCTTTCGAAGTAAAATCCCGCGATTCCTGGCTCACCTTATTGCCAATTTTGGCTGATTCATTTTACCCGGGATTGTATATTTTTAAAACTAGTTGGTATGGAACTCTAAGGTTATTTTCTCCAGCTCAGATAGAAAACAACCACACTTAAGCCCTGTTTATAGTCTTACCTTCACTTCACTTTTCGTCACTTTTCCCAACATTTCACCCAAGTGAATTCAAAGTCGGGTGTTTATACTTTCATTTCACTTCACTTCCTTTGACTTTTCTTCATTTTCACTTCACTTTTGAAAGTTAGGTTAGGGAGTGAATGAAATGCGAGATAACTAATTTTTGGTTAGGTTTGAAATCAAGAAAAAATGAAGTGAAGTGAAGTAAAATCACTTCACTTTGAAAACTGGAGTGAAGTGAAGTGGAGCCTATATATGAAGCCTTTGACTCATTCCACACACGCCGTACTGGGGGTTCACGTGAATTGAACTCATAGCGTTTCTCCTGAATTTGAAAGTGTTCACTATTGGTAACAGCGAGGACAGCATGACTGAATTGACTTCCAAAGTAGCAGAGCGACCACTCACCAGGGTTCCTGATGTCTGAAGTATTCTTGAACAATGAAGTCTCTGTCCAAGAACACTCTCCAGCTCATCATGTTCGTATATTCCTTCTTGCATGGTCTCCATGAAAAATGGTCTCTGGATCCGTCGTCACCGGTAGGTTTGATCAAACGCTCCTTTGATCTCCGTGACTCCCCTCAAATTGAACGATTGACCTCTATTAACAAAGACAGAGTCAAGAACACGGACTCCACTCTCTGCCAAGTCTTTCAGGTAGGATTTGTAAATGTTCCATAGAATGATCAGAGGCAGGAAATTGGGCTCTAACGTGGAAGGACAACCATCGGTCTTTTTTTTGAAGTCCAGCAGACAAAGTTGTAATTTTGACGTCCGAGACAGTAAAGTGGATTTTCAGTAGAAGGGCAGGGATTATTTTTGGAGACCAGTTGGCAAACGGAGAAATCGTTCGATTCAACGCATTATTCTTTTTTACCGGAAATCAAAATAATCACGAGCGGGATTCAGATTTATTTTTGATGTTGAGTTCATAAAAATGTTTTAAATAATGGTTAGAGAACACTAGTAGTGCAGGTACTGGGTTAATTAAATTGGATCTACATTTTTTAAAAAGAAGACGGAATTTGTTGAAATTATTTTATTCTTAGTATTTTACCGAGATATTTTTCCTCAAAAAACGTTTACTTTTTAGGTGATATTTTGGCGAAGTGGAAGTTATTTGAGTCCAACAAAATGACAACTTTTCTGGTGGCGGATGTGTACATTCGAAAGAGTTTCATGGGTTATATTAAATAATTAGAACCTTTGCATGAGCGGTGAAGTCCAAAGTCGCGCAAAAAGCGAGGGTTTGATTAAAAATTAATATGTTCATCAATCTCAGCTAACGAATAAAATAAATTTGTTGATTTTTGGAAAGGTGTAAAATCGTGTAAATCAAGTTCTTTTTCAAAAAATAATATAAGCTCTGAAGATTTGTTCAATCACTTGAGAACCTTTTTAGTGAAAATGACATTGTCATTTGTAATGATGAGCCGTTGCCAGAGAAGAAGGAAATTGAGAATGAGGAGTTAACAAAAGCCTTCACAACTAGTGAAGCCAAAGCGGGGTTAAGAAAACTAAAAAATGGGAAAGCACCGGGCAAGGACATAATTCCAAATGAAACTTAGAAATTAAGGTCATTTTTAATTGTTTCGTACATCTGTAATATATTTCAAATTTGTTTTGAATTAGGTAAAACCCCACTAAGTTGGTGTGAGATTTTGATTTCTCCAGTTTATAAAAAAGGGGATCCATTGAACCCAAAATATTACCGGCCGATTGCATTGACTCAGACGATACTAAAATTTTTCACATCAATTCCAGACTGAATAAATGGTAGCGAAGGGAGTTTTACAAGGTGAAAGTCTAAGTCCTTATTTGTTCAACGCATATATAGATATTACGCATATTTTTGACAAAATCCCGGACACAGGAATTAAAGTTAACGCATCTAGGATAGTTCACATCCTTTTGTATGCTGAAGATATGGCTGTAGTGGCTCCAGATGTTATAAGCCTCCAGAGAAAACTGAATAAGATTATGGCATATTTTGATGCAAATGAACTGGCAGTCAATTTAAAAAAGACTCAGGTGATTATTTTTAAAAATTCGGGAAAAAAATGTAAAACCGATTGCTTATACTGGGGTAGACTATTGATTATATAGACTATGAATTGATATTATAGTCAAAACATACACTTATTTAGGTGTCACATTCTCTTCTTCGGGCTTGTTTAAAGAAGCCATGAAACACAGAGTCAAAAAAGGTATGGCGGCCATGCATAACTCACTGCACATAATCACACAGAAATGGAAAAATTAGCAATTTTAACTCCGCAAAAAAGATACTGTACGCCTTGAACAAATCAGTTATAATGTATTGCGCTCCTATTTGGGCATTGAGGTACTTGAAGGAGACCAAAAAAATACAGCAAGCATTTTATAAACGTTTCCGTAAACTTCCTAATTCCACACCCGCATACTTTGTTAGACTGGAATTGGGTGAATTGCATACATCCTATGATATACTCTCATTGACATTAAAATTTTGGATGTATATTCTGAAAAAACCGGATGGTACGCTAGTTAAAGACTGTTACAATGCCTTACTCAACAATGACAGTACGAACGTTGACAAGAACTGAACTTTCCAAATCAAAGTATTATTACTCGAGTGTAATATGATCAGAGTGTGGGAGAATCAGAGTCACTCCGAACTTTAACTGTATTTTAATGAGATCATGAAAAATTATGAAATTTCCTTATAAATTTTGATGTGCTCTCAGCATCCAAATCAAAAAGACACCCACACTACTCCAAAATTAAAGAATATATTTGGAGAGAAAGCTATGTTGACAAGTGTGCTAATTATAAGGGGTATTATTAGTCAAATTCGATTACAAGAAAACATTGTACTAACTAATCATAAAATAATCAAATTGACAGATTTTTGTAAAGTCTGTGGAGAGAATGAAAATATATGTCACATACTTGAAAGCTGCCCAGGTTACAAAAATTTAAGAGATAAAATTTCAGGAGATGACTTTGATGGCGAAATCTTCAATTATTTAAGCGATAACAATGCAAACCAAAAGAAATATGCAAACGTATATAAGTTATTTTGTGAATGTTTTAACCGATATTGATAAGAAATACGTTAAGTATTAAAAATCTCAATAATTAGGTATCTCGAGGAGTGAAATTGTAAATTGATGAAATTGAAAATGTTGATTCAGCATATTCTTGCTATGTCAAATTTAATAAATTGATTGATTGATTGAACTTCTTAATTATAACCAAAAATGTTAATTGATCATTACAAAAACCAATAAAAACTTTTGAAGTGAACCATTTGTCACTTTTATTACAAGAATGTTAACTAAATGAAGCGTCATAAGCACAATCAACTGCAAAGTGCAAACAATTGTATTCCAGTAGATCATAAACCACTTTCAGGTTTCCGGAATTAAAATCAGCTAATTTCCTAAAGGCTACTTCAGCAATTCGGCCAGGATTCGATTTAAGCGTCAGACTTGTTTTTTTCGCACCTTTCAATAAATTATTAACTCGACAAAGGCCTTCGTTCCCCACAATGTCAGTCAGGGGATCCTTACGAATTTGAGGATGGTCTGGAACAAGGTGTATAATGTCTCCCTTTCCCACATACACACCCCAGTGGTAATAAAAACCGAGGACATGTCGAAATTCAATCAAATCACCCAATTTTGGGAAGGGATGCATAAACCCTGGCCTTTCAAAGTGTCTTTCACATTCCACTGTGTCTTGTATTTTCTGCTGAACAAATTCGAAAGGCGATAAGTATCCAAAATAAACCATTGCGATCACAGCTGCAAAGACCAAACCACATTGCAGAGAGTTCGGCGGCCTTCTGGGTTTATGTTTATACTTCATGCTTCCAAATATTTTCTGGCTTGTAAGCAGTGCACAATACAAATATTTAAACAAGAAGTAAACCTAACCTTGCAATAGTTATAAGTATATTACTATCTCCCTTCCCGTTCAACGTTGCACAGATCAATGTCGATTATACAGAAGCTTTACGGAAGAATCAATAACTGGAACTGAATACAAGTATATGGTGGATTAAATGCAATCAACGTGTAATTTCAAATTTTATTAACATCAAATTTATCATGCGTGGCAGTGCAAGAATTGTGCTTTGTGTACCGATAAGCCTAATCTTCTTTAACCTTCACACGGCATGTTAGGTATGATTATTTCCAAACACACCAGACAAACTTATAACGGTTTTCAGTTTTTAAATTGTATGTTGACAGCTGCCTGTATTTAATCTCTTTTGCACTATGAAAATCAAAACGACTTATAAAAGAAATAACATCGAGAAATGGGCATTAGCGAACGGTTTAACTGGGCGGCCTAAGATCGACGTATTTATTTCGCCATAAGCCAAAATGGAGCAGGGTTTCAGAGATTACGAAATACGGAAATACAATTATGAGCTCATTTTTTTGTAGCTTGTTTACGGAACCGGATTCAGTCGCCAATCTGGCGAAAATGGTTAGGTGAGATACAGTTCCGTCCGCGATTGCGCTGTCCTGTGCTGTATTCATTTTACCGCATGGCACCCTTGGATCTGACTTCTACGTTGGTCAATGAAAGATTATTTAGGTTTATTCGCAATCTGCTTGAACAATTTTTTGAAGTCAGCACTTTTATTAGCAATGATCTACTAATATTTTACTTTACGGGAGTTGTGAGTGGCGTTTATGTTTGTTATATATGGGGATGCATTTTCTGTCAAATTCGGTATGGATTATTGCGTATTTAATAACTTCTGGACTCAGATTCCGTCAAGTGGTGGCAAAAAATTGCGATATACCGGAATAAACGAGAAGAAGCCAGGGTTTCCAGTTATAGAATGAAGTACTAAAGTGTGTCACAAGTGACCCAAGTGACCCATAACGACTTTTGTATTCGCAAAACTTGGGGCATTGGGAAATTTGACCACTAAAGGTCACCAAAGGTCTAGGCAGGGTCGTCCGATGACAAGTATGGTGTCATTCGAACAACGAGGTAAAGGAGGGTTTGTGTACAAAGTTTCAGCGTTCCACGATAACCCATGACGTCACTAAGTAAGGGGTGAGGTCATGGTCAGGGCCCCATGATGACCTGGGTTCAGTATAGTGCCATTTGAAAGAGTAGGTAAAGTATAGTTAGCATACTATCGGCACCAGACCCCAGAAGCGCCCTTTGATTCATAAATCACTCAAGTCTCAAACAGTCTCAAGCTCAATTATGCACAAAGACAGAACACAATGTTTCAATTGTCAGGGTAATGTGAGCCTTAGGTCTTTGGAACACGGTGAGACATGAGTGTAGAGGAGGATTGGATGGAGCTGGGTGTGATTTGCCTAGGCGGCAATATTTGAATACACCTGGAAGTCGTGGTTGCGGTCGTGGACAATAGTCCAAAGTTCCTCCAAGTCCATTCCGTGGAAGACTCCTTATGTAGTTGTTCCAAGGATGAGTCCGAGGTTGACCAATGGTGAGTCTCAATTGCTGAGAACGTATAGGCAAGGGCTGTTGCCATTTTGTCAACCGACCAAATGTATAAAATAATTAAAATAAGGAAGAGCATTCATGTAAATGAATCACAATAAATGTCAGTCTTAGCGAAATCTCTTTAAAACAGGCCTGATGAAAATTTTGAAACCGGTCGCCGAATAAAGAATGACGACATTAAATTAACCGTACGTGCATTTAATTTGGATTCGAGGGGTCTTGATTTTCGGAAGGAAAATCTTCAAAATAGTGACATAGCGAATTGCGCGGTGTGAAGTAGGTGCGCTTCCTTTCTATCGCTGCCCGCCTGATGAGACCGGAAGGTCGAAACTTGTTGTTGGGCTACTCTTAACGTTATTAGTGAATAGCGCGGCGCGACCTACGACACTACTCCAATAATACCAAGTTTCAGCCTTATGCGGTGGCCATCTGGCGTTCACATGTCAGCAAATTTGATTTGCCTCCAAACTCACATAGTTCTCAACTTTAAAGTTCCTGAGTACAGGGTGGAGCAGTAGTGATGAGTCCATCACAATATTATGATAGATCACGGGATATCGTTTAGACATTTCCAGCTCAAAATTTCGCGCGATGTAATATAAATAAAATATTTTAACACGTATTTTTAAACACGCTATGGTCACCCAGTCGCTTTGCATGAATACATTTTGAGAAGACGAGAATCTCTCAAACGTGTCAAACTCGGTGGACACGAACTTCGTTTCAAAAGTAGCTACAGTGGAATCGCCATATAACGAACCCCCATACAACGAACATTTCCAATAATTTCCATATACCGTACTAAAATGTATTCCCCTTCAGATGAGCAATGCTTGTATTGAGCTCTCCAAATAACAAATACAAATTATCGCTCTCCGCAGAGGTTTGTTATTAAGAGATTCCACTGTACACAAAAAAAGCAGTTAGGTTGTGTTTATTTTTGACAGAAAAAGCAGTTAAGCAGGAGGAATGAGAATGTGAAGTTATGGCCATGAACTCCGCTCTTCTGGTTTCAACTTCAGTCGTTCAGTCAGATGATATCAACATTCCAAAACAAAAGATAAAGTGTTGATAGTGTAAGAGTTTTGATTTGTATTCTTTCTGTGGTGGTCTCTGACTTCGAAAGAGGTTGTTTGAATCTGACACACCATGAACATTCACGCCTCGCAACAAATGACCTTAATTTTTTGTATCACGTCTACCTTTTGTTTGTTTGTGGATAAGGTTGGGGGGAATGCTAGTGGGTTCAACTTTATCTATGATATGCGCTTGTATGTGAGTGAATGAATGTGAGCGAGCATATCAGGTTGTACTTAATTCAATGCAGTCGCATGTATTTTAGTTTGGAATTGGATTGATTGATGGACAACTCTACGTGGGACACTGCATCCTCTAGAATATTAAACACGAACGGCGTATTTAATTCACTTATTCAGAAATATGAAGGCGAAAAACTATTCACAAATTCCACAATTTAATTTGTAATGGAATTGTGTGGATTTATCATTCCTCTTGTTCCAATTCCCAAGGCTTTACTAATTGACGGAAAAGAAGAGGACGTGGCGAAAATACACCGGAATCATTTTCGCACTTTTGGCAGGTAGAGTCACATCATTTGCCAAATTCCACCAATGCAAAATGAAGTACGGTCCCAGATTATAAGCTATTTAGAATACAAAAGTCACATCCGCGTCCAGGTCAGGGTCTCATGATGCCATTTCATGTATCAAAAAGTGCGTTACTCAAAGTTCGAGGTGGGACTGAGTCGTCAGTCATTCAGTGTACCAATTTTACACTTGTGAATTTTAAAAAGTACGCAGGTCTGCAAAATGCAAACTGTATTTAAAAGTCAAGTCGCGGGCGGGTGTTCGAAAGCAATCAGCCAGCAAATAGTTTCCAATAATTTGGCTCATGTTTGGTGAATAATTTTTGTTTTTATTTTAGCCCTGTGTAATAGTTTTGGGACACTATTCGGAAAGATGTTAACCAATCACACATATCACCAACTCACGATAGCATTCTGGAGATATCAATGATTGACAGCCATCATACCCTTAGTCATCGGTTACCCCCGAGATTGTAAAGAAACAAAATGTAGTTGATGAACTTCGTGAGAAAACAATTCTCTTTGTAGTCGTAAGTATTCAAACCATGGAGTGCGGAGTGGGGTCCGGATGATTTTAATATTATTAATAGTATTTCAGGTGCGTGCAACGGTAGGTCTGTTGGCATCCATTACATTATGTACGCCCTCAAATACCTAAGTGTGGCAGACGTGACAGTCCTGCCATTCAGCACACCGATTGCCCTAACACTATTCGCAAGAATATTTCTATTTTTATTCTATCTATATTTTAAGAACCTTGTGGAATTGTAACCATCATCATCGCCCTCTTCACCCTGACTGGAGTCATCGTCCTCTTCAGACCTCCACTCCCCACTGGAGCAAAAACATTTGACACGGAACATCTGGCAAGTTTTTTCTTCATGTGCAGTACAGGATGAGTATTTGAGATTCGACACTTTTGAAACTTGGCGGTACCAGAAATAAAAAAAAGAAATGATACCGTCAAGGACAGAATTATTCCGCCCTTTTAACTGCACAGCACATTGAGTAGTTTTCAAATAAATCCGTGTTGACGGCAACGGTTTATTTTCTGTCTTTCATTTTCTGTCTGTTTTTGAGAGCCGCCAAGTCGACTCTCAAAAACTCACCCTGTACATTCACAATATTTTCTCTATTCTCATAATGTATTTTATCCTGGTGGGTTTGCAACGTCAGCTCTTGTAGTTCAAATTTTCACCATTCTTTCTCTCAAATGTGAGCAAGCAGGTTCGTCATCCTCCCCCCATTGGGAAGATAAGGTTTGAAAATGTGTATGATCGATTGGTTATTAGGACCCGTGGCTCTTGTCCGAACTTGTGATATACTCTTTGCCTTCATTTCACAACATTTTTTTTGGCAGTTACGGCTGATTGTAATTTTGACAAAACGCAAAATTGGAGTGACGGTTACCTTGGCCTGCTCTCATTTTATATCCCTTATTTATGTCGCAAATTTTAAAACCTTATCTGCATTGGTGCGAAAAAGTTTAATTATTTGAACTCGGTGCGATCTGCGATTTCTGACAAGAATCGCAGGTTTTCGTTGTCGCGCTACAGGGTCGCGGAACCATGTCGCAACACGGTTCACATCGATCGCAATCGCAAGTGCAGATAATTCGGAGATCGCAACAAAAATTGCATCCATGTGAACTAGGCCTAAACCAACCTAATTCCCTACCAAATGACCCGACATGTTAGCTATGCCAAATTAGTGAATGTATATTAACGTGTCATTTCCTTCTAGGTTGTAAGCATTTTCACGTTATTAACCGCCCTGTACCTATCGGACTTGAGTATGGTACAAGTCGTTCGAGTGTGCAAAGGTAATAAAACGGGTTAACTATAATCGAATTTCTCAACCGCCCTGTACAATTTTATGTGCGTGTCTTAGAGTAGGTACGCATAGATCAGACACAAAAAATAGCGTCAAGTGTATAATGAACACATTAGAGTGAAATATATCTAACTGTACACACTGTACACCGACTTGACTAATTCCTTTTCCCCAAGGAGGTAG
>JAQFYE010003254.1:0-15795 GCA_034694305.1 Protaphorura glebata
GTGCAGAATAGATTACATCATGAAAATACTAATAAACCTCTATTCGAAATAAATTTTTATAAGGGGCGATTTTTCTTTGTGTGCCCAAGGGCGCCAAAATCTTGGCTTCGGCTCTGATTATAAAATAAAATATAAAAAATTAGAGATTTATATTTATTTACTGAAAAACTATTTAAAATTGGTAGAAAATATGTGGTATTTAATTTATATCTCGCAAACCCACGACACGGGGTGTGATTCATCAGAAACCGCAAGAGGCCGTGTTAAAAGAAAAGGTTCATCGTAATCAGAAACGATACTATTTATTTCAACACGATTTCACCCTACCAACATGCCATACAGGGCGGGTCAGACTGGTCAAATTGAAGGGCAAAATTTAATGGAAATAATGACGAGGTCATGGCATGGGGCATGGACCATACAAAAAATTCGCCTGAATCCTTTCTCGTATTTTTTTTCGAATGGAGCAACTTGAGATATGGTGGTATCCAAAATTTGAGATTCGTAGCTATCTCCGGTCACCTGTAACAAATTTTCGAAATTCGACTTCGCTACAGCAGTCGATTTTTGTTTTTTTGCTTCGTGATTCGGTTTAAAAAAATTTCGAACCTGATAAAGCTAGACATTGTTTAGAAGTTAATTCTAGGCTGGAAAAATAAATTTGATTTTGAAAATTTTGCAATTTTGATATTCTGAAATTGAAATTTCGAAATTTTTTTGTCATACTTTATCTCACTTTTTCTCGAAATCGCACGAGATACAACACTTGGAACATGGTTCATTTTGAAGATAGTCTTGCCATCTATCCGCTGTTTTGAAAGCTAAGGTTGTATCACGTGCAAAGTCGAGTTATTTGAAAAATAGAAATTCGCAATTTGTTCTGTACAGAGACCACTCGACGCGGAGTTGCGACATTTCGCTCGGTTACAAATGAGTACATGAATTACATTTTACATTTTATTTAAGTAGTCTATATCCCATAATGACATTGCAATACCTCTACTGTATTACCATGTCACATTTCATGCTAGTGAACAATGTTAAAGTTGGTCAATACAACCCCCGGCTACAGCATACATCTGAAAACTATAACTTCCGGTACATATTGGCGAGGTTGCCATATAACCTTCCGTGACCTCTGGCGAGTGACCTGTTCACATGTCATGCTAGTGACCAACGTTAAAGTTGATCAGTACAGGTTGTACTACAACATATTCAAGAATTGGAACTTCCGGTACGTATTGGCGGGGTTATCCATATGACCTTATGTGGCCTATGGTGAGTGAACTGGTCACCTGTCATGTTAGTGGTCAATGTTAAAGTTGATCGGTACCCGTTGGACTGCAACATATCCAAAAATTAGAACTTTCAGAACGTATTGACGGGGTTACCCATATGACCTCACGTGACCTCTGGTGAGTGTACTGGTTACATGTCATGTTAGTTGTCAATGTAAAAGTTGATCAGTACCCGTTGGACTACAACATATCCAGGAATTGGAACTTTCACTATGTATTGGCCCGGTTACCCATATGACCTTACGTGACCTCTGGTGGGTGACATGGTCACATGTCATGCTAGAGGTCAATGTAAAAGTTGGCCGGTACCAACTGACCTGAAACGTTCGAAAATTAAAACTACCGGTGTGGATTATGCGGTTACCCGTATGACCTTACATGAAATACAAACCCACGAAACTAACGATCTGGCAACCTTGTAACTAGTTTGGCTTCAGCTGAATAGGGTGACCCGGGTTCGATTCCAGGCTGCCGCATGCTTTTTTTTCGTAACTAATTTTTTCAGTAAAATTTCAATTGATTATGTTTAGCTATATTTATGACTACATTTGGAACACTCTATCCAGTTGAAAATATTACTTTCAGAAATATGTACAATCGATATGGAATCCACCAAAACTGACTAAACTCTAATTAATTCAAAAGTTTGAAGACATGAAGTGTTCGAATTTTACCTCGTTTAGGTGCAGAGCATAAAGCAACAGCAACCCACTCATTGGCCGATTACAAAGTCTTTACGTTACGTAATGCATTACCAAAATTTGCAGTGTATTTTTGTAAGAGGGCGAGTCCTAAGCACCATTATTTGGCCTACAGAAGATACCTCCAGTGGCAAGGAAAATACCAGTAGAATGAACTAATCAATAAAAACAACCGCAGGAAGCGCATATCATTGGAAGGATCGTTTATAACGTGTTTTAGAATTATTTACACAAATTCGGTCACCAAATATAACGGACGACGACAATTCGTACAAAATTTGTGCTGAATGAATACGAAGAAAGAATTATCACACGGTTATTTGAAATTCGAAAAGAAAAGACAATTAAGTGGAAATTTATTTCAAAGCAAAAGTATGAAGCAACTTTCAAAATGGTTTCTTCTCTTAATTATTTTCAGACAAATGGTAAAGAATGGGTTTGTCACTCTGATTTAGCTCGTTGTCGAAAATAAGAGCGTAGTTTTTATCCCACAAGCAAGACAGGGTCGCAGCTTCGCTGGAAAATATAAATATTATCCAGAAAGTCAACAAATGCTTGATCATGAAGGAAAATTAAAATCTATACATCGAATCCAATCTGTCTACCTATGCTAACGTCATATCAAATGAAGGAGACGGTACGTTAACCAAATATACATATTTATAATCACTCCATTATTGTTATCTTTATATTAAGTCCAGATTGAAGTCCTGAATCCTGAACAGAAACTCAAGTCGCAGTAACAAAAATCGTTTTCGAGAATGTTTAGAATTAGTGCAAACATAGCGGTTCTATCTCAATCGTAGTTTTCATTTCAAGAGTTGACCAGTGCCGGTAATCGGAATCGTAATCGTAATAAAAAAATAATCAAAAATTTTAGGAGAATCGGAATTCGAATCGGAATCAAAATTCAAAATGATCGGAATCGGAATCCGATAATTGGAATTGAAATTATAAAATAATCGGAATCGGAAATCGGAATCGATATTCATAGTGTTTTTTTTCGCCTTTCCGATTCCAACTCGGCGCTGATGCACTGTAAATATAGTCCAATGGAGTAATTTTGTGGGAATATTTGGTTTCTTTTGTTGGAATTGCGTCTCAGTCAAACGTTCGCTCACTCTTTTGATAATACAACTGATTCCAGATGCCTAGTTATCTTCTATTATCGATTTAGTTCACTACGTTTCAAATCATTTCTGGGCTGGTAATTAGAATCGTAATTGTAAAATAATCAAAATTTTTAGGAAAATCGGAATTTGAATCGGAAGCGGTATCGGAAATCGGATTCGAAATTTTACAAAATCGAAGTCGGGATCAAAAAATCTGAATCAGAAAAATTTGAGAATCGAAAAAATGCCCGAATCGCAAAAAAAATTCCAATTGCTAGTCCGGAATTGGCTCACAATTTATACATTAATATACAAGATTGCAAACAATAGACTACCAAAATTGTCTGTGCTGATAACGTTTATTATTCTTTTGAAAATCGTCTCGAAAGCTCAAGACGTTGAGGAATCTTTTTTTTTCTCAATTTTTATGCATACTTCGAATTGTTTTAACCGGTTTGAATAAAGTCGATTTTTCACTGCAAGCGCATTTGGAGGAACTAGTTCGTCTTATTTTAAGTCGACGTAATACGATTACATAGTTGTGGACATGTTTTTGCCGAAAAATCATGTACATAAATGATGTACAGAAATATATTTAAAGTTATCGGTACTCCCTCTGTGAAGAATATATTCAAAATAATACTATTATCATTTAAGTCCGGTGTATGCAGTATGCACATTTAAATAAAGAATGGCTAGGAATCCATGCATTTCTGGGACGCAAATTAATGTTTTTGACCACTGACCCATTAGTTGACATGTGACACGTGAGTCAATGAGTCCGACTTGTTAGAGAAGTATCTGATGGAAACAGACATCCGTTGTTTAATTTTTGTAAACAATAATGTGCCATCTTGTTTTCCTACCTTCGTCGTATTACGGGATGAATTAATAAAGTCAGAGTTGGGTGTGTAGATGATGGTGGTCACGATTCCAGTAATTACCTTAATAATTCCCAATTAGGTTTTCTAATTAATTGCACTGATTAGTGAATTCGTTTTAAATGAAGGGTATTTAATCATTCCATTCGATTCAAATTAAACCAAGCAAAAAGGCAGGAAAATGAAAGTTTAAGAGCCAAAAAGCCACAAACTAAATTAAATTGTCCTTCAATGGAAGGCTAACTAAATTAAAACGTTTAAGTCAATTGAAAGAATTGGCCTACTGTTTCTATGTGATTTAACTAACAAGCTTGCCGAATGGTTAAAAACTCGTAACTTGATTTAATTTTGCTCAGTCAATGTTAATAAACCAAATTCTGACTAACTACGTGAGAGTAAAATGGAGGCCAATTTGAAAGTACTACTTCTACTTACAGCCTTCCTGCAATTCCGGTCAACGACAGGACAATTGAAATATAAATGTTCAATTAGTATCCAAGACCCAATGTTCTTCATTGATCCAACGTGCGATCAATCTTATTTCTGTGAAAACTATGGAACTGAGTTCAGCCCAGAAATGAAGAAATGCATTTTACCGCAAGGGGTTCCCTGTGACAATTCTCCTAAAATGTTTTCTTGCGGTGAGAATTCCATCTGTACGGAACGTCGCTTCTGCTATTGTGACCTGGACTTTCTAGAAAGTCAAACTGGAAAATGCGAGAGAGCAAGGAGTCATCTTGAAAACTGCCAAGGTGACACGAATGCAATTAATGAGACCTGCGCTTCTCAGAAAAGGCTCTTCTGTCAAGACGGAAGATGTGACTGCTCGGACACAAGCTTTTGGAACATAGAAGGTTCAGTTTGCGTTGAAAATCGGTGCGAGTCAAGGTAAGGCGATTGGATCAAATCTGATACTTTCGCATTGGATTATCAGATATCCAAATCTGACAAAAAATATCAGACAAGATAACTAACGCTTCTTGACGGAATTCCACCCTCTTTTACAAACAATGGTTATTCCTAACATTTTGAAATAAAATAATCTCGTCTCCCGCAGGTATCGTGACACTTTCGAAGACAAAGAATCAGGATTGTGCCACCTTGAACTCAGGCAAAAGGATTATAATTATTTTTCTTACAATCCAACGACTATGAAACAAAATCTCATTTCTTGTCCGAAGAACAGTTCATTCCACACTTCAGACACTTCAAAGAATTTTGGTGCTTGCTTGTGTGACAAAAACTTTATTACGAGTGGAGACCGCACAAAATGTTTGGCAACGGAAACCCATGGGGGAAAATGCGGTCCTCGTACTCCAGGACTCTATTGCAATAGAGACGCTGGATTAGAGTGCCAACGTAAGCATAGGGTCAACTACTCTCAAATAATAATTTAAATAGTCATCAATTTTCAAGAATAATTAATCTCTTGTCTGTCCGGTCAAGGTGGAATCTGTATGTGTGAATCATCCGCCATTTGGAATCCAACTGATTCCCTTTGTTATTCAGACCGGGATTGCAATTGGAGATTCAGAGGTTCATTTTTTTATGCGAATCAACACACGTGTCAGTATTTAATCGAGTCTGGATGTAAATCTGATGACGGACCAACCTGTCCAGAGAACTCATTGTGTGTTTCACAAAATGCGGATGATTTGTGGAGAACTTCTGAATCGGCAAGGTGTCAATGCAACGCCGGATTTACATCTTCTGAGAATAAAAGAATGTGCCTCAAGACCAAATATTACGGGGAGACTTGTAGCAAGGAAGATGGGGACCCATGTTCACCAAATTCTAAATTAACCTGTGGAAAGAACGGGATTTGTGGCTGCAAGAATAATGAAATGTGGAGTACTGTTGACCAGAGATGCGGTCTCAAGCAATTTGAAGATTGCGAGATCTCTACATCATCTTGTTATCGTCATTCATCATGTCAATTTTACAGCAGGTACTCCAACCGTTGTTTATGTAGAGAAGGATATACCGAGAAGGACAGTAAATGCCTTGGGAATTACTTGAGCAAATGCGACGTGGACTTGGACTGTCACGCTGGAACTATTTGCAACGATGGGTCTTGTAAGTGTCGGAATCCACTGACGCAAGTATTTGATGAAAATCTGAAGCAATGTGTGAATGAAGCCAGTACTTCATGCGTGGGGAAAGAGAGATGTATCAAAGATTCAAGCTGCGTCGGCGGAATCTGCAAATGTAATGCTGGGTTTCACGAATCTCCTACTGGAAGATGTGCCGAACTGCTGGATCATGGACACAATTGTACCGGAGGAAAATGCGATTTCAGGAAAGCGTTGTCTTGCATCTCCGGCGAATGTACTTGTTTTGACGAATCACTTTCTTTTGTTGAAGGAAAAGGTTGCGTTGCGGAAGTCGGCCAAAATTGTGGATTGCTTGAACCAGTTGGAGATTGCTCCGGAGATTTCTCTAAACAATGCGAGTTCTACATGGTCAATTGTGAGAAGTCATCGTATTGTCAGCACATTGGCAAAGGCGCGTCTCGTTGTGAGCTACTCTCAGCTCCATCAACTGGTCAATAGTCTCGTTTTTTCTCCATATATCTGTTCTAATAATGTTTTCAGTAAATCACTTTATTAGGATTAATACTGGCAGTCACCTATGTTTATTTGTAGACCTGGCTTTAAGTCATACCTCTCTATACCTAATTTCACTTATACGTATTCTTTTTTTGCAAAGTATATTATCACCATAATATTGCTGGATCCCCCTTGTCTAGTAGAAAAAAGTGGAACATGCATTCGAGTTATTGTACACGAATCGGATTGCAGATATATTATGCTCGAATATTCGTAGTGTTTTATCATATATTAGTCGAACATACTTTCATTTCCTACTTGATGTATGTATTTCCCAGAAACTGATTTAATAAATTTCAAATGAGGTACGATAATACCAACATTTATTTGCATGCTGCGGTTTCAGAAAATGAATGTTCATAGTGAATTGTGGTTGTTGACGAGTAGGTTAGACCCACTGACTGATATGTGATTGGTGCGAAATGGTCTAATAACCCTTATGCTATTAGAGTATTTTAGTAGAGAGTAGCAGTACACGCCCATTTGCTATTAACGTAGACTTGGGTTGGAATTTATAGAAATTCCATGAATCATAAATATTATAGTAGATTCTATAGTGGTGCAACCAGCGTGTCATTTCATTTTCAGTCGAGTTGAGTCGTGGTTCTCCTTTCAGTCATGAGAATTGTCAGTATGTAAAGAAGTAAATATACAATTGTACACCATTACACTGGGAATTTTACGTCGGTATTATTCTGCCCCAATCATACATTGGCAATCTTCTTTTCGTCTCAAATCACCCATCCAACCACAGGTAAAGAAAACATACTAGTCAACAGCTAGGTTTCAAACTGACACAGATCATGGGATCAAATTAAAATCAATGCAATATCAGTAGAAGAAATATGAGATAATATTTTATCTAGGCTTCTGGGGACTGTCGAGTAATGTTTATTTCTAATAGTAAATATTTACGTCAAACTATGAGTTCAGTGTTAAAACTGATGTGATTGTTTGTAGTCCAGTATTTTTTAATATAGATGATCTGGAAGCACTCCTCGACCTTAGTATACCTTTTGTATAAAAACTCCAATGTCGTATGCATTTTGCATACTTTCAGTCGACGTTCTCATTCATTAAAAGAAATTATATAGTTGTCGAATCATTAACTTTGAAATGAGACATTTGGACTTTAATAGTGGACAAGTAATGTGAACTAGACTCAATATATTTCCAAAGTGAACATCGTTATAAATGGACTTATCACTTGTTCTCTTCACTGCTGGCAAGCACGCTTAGTTATAGACACTTTCATTAGAAATCTCTACAATAAATGTGTATCACTACAGCGACCGGTCTTACGACCCTGTATAAACTTAACGCGTAATTAATAGCTAGAGAATTTCGAGATATTACCAAACAACAGCTGTTTAAAAAGGACCAGTAAAGAAATCGCTTTAATCTGCATTATTGTTTTGATAGTTTAGTTGTTTCTAATGTATTCTGCCAAATTCAACCAAAGTTCTTAATGAGGAACTTATTGAGCCACATAATCCCGTTCAGAATTATGGAATTTATTTAGTGATTGCAAACGGTTTAATGGAAGTGAATCCCCGCTCGCCGAATTATTGAAATTAAGAAAAATTACGCTCATTGAATGAGTGAAGCTGGAGCTGGATCTGGAATTTCGAGATTAAGCCTCATGCATCCCGGGATTCAGAAGCCTGCGCTGACAACGCATATTGCAGTCTACTACGACTACAGTCGACTACGTTACAAGTTGTAGAGTAGAGTGTGATAATAAGCATCACTTTGGAAAAGTGTGCCAATTAGCGCCATCCGCCATTTCCTACGCTCGTGCAGTTAAAAGGGTAGAACGTATTAGCACACCTGTTCACCGTTATCTCGACCCAGGGAGAATAATATACACACTAGCATACTTTCTGTTTTGTATGTTAATGTTCCCCTTTGTCGAGAAGGTGTGCTAATTAGCCGCACTCCCATATATGGGCGTGCTTTGGGAGTCACATGTTCATGTAGTGCAAGATATGTGATACGGTGAGACGGTGTGGCGTCAAATCTGACCAGACATTCGAAGTGGTATTTACTAATTTCTTATTACTTGCCGCATTAACTATTTTTATTTACTCAGAAAAGAAACCAACAAATATTAACTCCACTATATTACATTCTTGTATATCCAATATTCTTTGTGAGCCAATATCACTACCAATATCCGACACCATTTCCAAATCCATTGCCGCTACCAGAACCGAAGCCAAATCCATTGCCATTTCCGCCACCGAATCCGTTACCGTTTCCACTACCGAAACCATTACCGTTCCCACTACCAAAACCGTTACAGTTGCCACCAGCGCAACCGAAGCCTCCAGATCCCGAACCATTACAATTGCTACCAGAGCATGAACACGTGGATGTGGCTGCTGAACATGACTGACCAATTGCGCATGTCACAGATCCGCAGTTGCAAGTGAAGTCAGTTGGACCGAATCCCAAACAGGGGACTTCGGTGGTGCAAGCTCCGTTACTGCATGTCTGTCCTTTGGTACAATCTGCGGACCCACCAGCAGTGTTGCCACATTTACATGCAAAAGTAGTGGGTAGAGTGCCCGGGAAACAATTGATGTGAGTTGAGCATGACCCGTCTCTACAAGTTTGACCTTTGGTGCACGTTGTTCCAGAAGTCCCGCATTTACAAGAAAATGCAGTCGGTCCGGGCAGACATGTCATTCCTTGGGTGAATCCGGAAAATCCTCATGGACCTAATTTAGATATAATAATTAATTAGACTTGGATGTAAAGTATGCCAATATGGAGAACACTATTGCCCACAATTTTTCTGGAACCTTGAGTGGAGTATTAAGTTTTGAGCCACCCTGTATATTATTTGAAGCTTTGACTTACGAGAAATGAATTTGAAATTGCGAAGAGAGAGAGGATGACAAGTGTAATTTTCTGCATCTGTTGAATTTGAGTTTTCAAGTTTCTCCCACAAAATTCAATAGTTTCGGAAGTAATTTTTTTGATAAACTTTTGGAAATTATTGAGTTTAGGTTGCAATTGATGATTGATACTGAGTTCACACCGAAGAGTGCATTTTATACTAATTTTATTTCCATTTGGTTAAGGAATATCCTTGTTTATTGTTTTGTGGTAAACCGCCGGTGATCGTTTTGCGCCAGGCAATTATCCAACCTTATCAATTAATTGACAAGCACGCAGACCTTTAACTTCAATTGCGCAAGAACATCCGTTCGGAACAGGATATTAAGACAAGTTTAATCATCCGATAATTTTTATAATTTATTGCTGTGGTCAACCGAAGGATGATCTTGTGTCCCGTATGCGTATTAGGTAGATCACCCAAGGATGACTAAATCCTCCTTGAATTGCACGTCTCTTGAATTATTACGCAATCCGAAATAAATTAACACCAGGGCAAGGTAATGAATTTTCAATAAAAACCGCAAATAAAAATAAGTCGATGACTTGTCTATATGTATATTTCATATGTGGCACAAGATAAGCCTTGGTTCGGCTTGCCTTGGCCGCAGCAATAAATTATAAATATTTCCGGAGCAGCTAAATTAATTGAATATCATGTTCGTTGCAAATGTGGAATGGCAGGTGATTCACGGCCAGACAAACAATAAACAAGGATATTCATAGTGTGAAAGAGAAACAAATTAGTATAAAAACACAACTCATTCCGGCTCACTATTTTAAAGTTTAAATCATGCCGCGTGATTATGTTTTAATTTTTCGCAATCAAATTGAAGTATTGTAAGCAATAAATGAAATTTTATTGAATTTCAGATATATGAATAATTTCATTGTACACTGGACAAATCCAGTCTGTCCAGAAAAGTGAATGGTTCAATTCAAATGGTAATCAGTGCTTCTCTACAAAGTTCTCTAGTCGTAATTTCTGGAACATCTTATATCATGTCCCACTGTTTCAAGTTAAACTTTCCCTACATTTAACGGGACACAAATACAGAACGATATTACAGGGTGTCCCATAACTTTTAGTCAACTCATAAACCGAACCAGGGGAAGTCTTGAAATATTTCAAATATATCGCAGATAATGTCACGAGGTTAAGGCTGATTACCGCATTTCAATATCTACAGAGCACAGCGGCGTCATTCTTAAACCTCAAAACCATTTTTTTAACGACATTACAGAAAGTTAGATACGAGTATATTATCATTTTTTGAGAACACGAATCTTCGCATCAGTTTCCACTGATTTCTTATGGATATTTCAAAAATACTCAAGATAATCGATTCTGTATGAATCAATGACCAGTCAGTCGTCGTGGATTCTTTTGTCGATTTAAAATTGTATTCTGAGAATCCCATATGCGAATAACGGTTTGCAATATACAAGTATTTCAAGATTCCTGGCATCCTGGCACAATTGAGGTCGCTTACGACGTATTTAAATGCAACTCACGATATGGCACGAGAGATTCTTGATAAGAAGGTGTTATGGTTCGAGCTCATTGTGCATGGCTGTAGAGAAAGGTACGGCAAAACAATGAAGCCGTTTTGGCACGAAACTGTCACTCAATGTCCTAATGTATTACCTTACCGGGAATCGCACTCTGTCTTTTCCCATAAGACAACTGTAGATGTTTCGATCGAAATAGTTTAGCGGGGAAGATATAAATGCGGACTTGTACGGAAGCTATCGGGCTCAAATTTTTGGGAGAAATTCGAATCTGAAGGAGTTTTGAGATCGGATTAGTACTTCTGGCTATGTCCATATCAACTCGACCAATTTTAAATAATTTCAAAAATGCATGTTTACAGTGAAAAATGCATGTTTCAAATATTAGATTTCAAATGCCGTTGGTCCCATATTTTTAAGGCAAAAGGGGAAAGAGATACAAAGGTCTCAATTTCATGAAAAAATCAACTCCCAGACACGGTAACTTCACCCCTATCCACCCTACACAATAAGTACGGTATATCGGATATGACGCATAGGTCCCTTCTTCTTTCTGTCTCACATCCCATCCTTTCCTTTCCAGCCAGGATTGGCTACTGACATTCTACTAGCCTCCGTGTTGCCAAGTGACCCCATCTCAGTGATGACCAATCTCGACCGGCTCGGGTACATAAATAATCAACACGTACCATGCATGTAATACTTCCATCATGTATATATGTGAATATAACATGACCCCAGGTCACTGGTGACCTTTCCCGACCGGTTCGGGTAATCGGGTAGATGTGTAACATTACCAAATCAACGAGTACCGAAAATAATACTTTTATCTTTTCTATATATGAATGTTACGTGTATATAACATGACCCCAGGTCACTGTTGACCATTCTAGACCGGTTCGGGTACAGGTGTGACATTACATAATCAACAAGTATCGTGTGTATAATTCTTTTATCGTGTCTTTATATAAATGTTATGTGTATATAACATGACCCCGGGTCATTGCTGACCAATCCGGACCGGTTCGGCTACAGGTGCTACATCACCAAAATCAACTATCGTGGATGTAATCCTTTTATCATGTATTTATATGAATGTTGAGTGTATGTAACATGACCCGGGGTCTCTATTGACCGATCCGAACCGGTTCGGGTGCAGATGTAGTAATACCAAATCAATAAATATCGTGCACATAATACTTTCATCATATGTAGGGCTGAATGGTATGTGCATATAACACGATCCCGCGTCAGTGATGATCAGTCCCTACCGGTTTGGGTATATGTAAAAGTATACCAAGTCAACAAGTACCACGTATGCAATGCTGTAATCATGGCTATATATATATCTCGTGATCTTAAACCTGTACCCGATCCGGTCGGAAAAGGCCAACAGTGACACGGGGTCAACTTATACACGTAACAATCATTATAGAAGTACTGCATGCATAGTACCTGCTGATTTGGTAACTTTATACATGTACCCGAACCGGTCGGGAATGGTCAACAGTGACCTGGGGTCATATTATATACACGACACATTCATACATAGACATGATGATAGTATTACATGGTTGATACTTGTTGATTCGGTAATCATATACCTGTACCCGACCCGATTGAGAAAGGTGATCACTTCTAGCGTATGCTTATTGAGAGAATCCAGCTGTAGTCCTCCGCATAGCTTAACAACGGCAACTATGTTCTTCTTTTTATTGAAATATAGTTCCTCACATTTTGCCTAATAACTTTTGGTATTAAGTCGGGACCTTCGTGAAACCTTGAGACAATCTTATCAGTATCATGTTCAACACATATACAAATTATCGGGAAGGTCATGACTTAATACCAAAAGTTAGAATTAACACTAAATTTGGTCAAAATTTCGAAATTTTAAGATTTTATTTTTTTCTAAAATATGCAGTTTACAAAATAAGGTACAAATCGACCGGTACGAATTGCTCAAAGTGGCTACAAAAATTGATGATACTGTCAATATTTTGAAAACGCTTTCGAAAAAAATCAGAAAAAAATGGAGAAGTTTCTCTAACCTAACTTTAAATATTGAGTAGGTTTTGAAATCATTTGGACGTGGTCACTTCCCACCCATTGGTATAGTTGATATGGACGAAGCCTTCTTCAGAACATGGGTAAAACCGCGCAGGGAAAATTTACATGCCATCATGTACATTTACCGATCAAAAAAGTGTGTTATGAAGTCTCGACAAGTAAAATGATAGACAACCTATATGTCTCAGAATTTTGCGAGGAATCCAAATTCGAAGGAATTTTTAAGATCGGACGTGTACTTCGATAAATTTGAATTGGTGAAAAATCACGCTTATGGCCTATGGTCATACCATTCTCTACGGTCATGTACCTTGGTTCACGCTGCATAAAGTAGAAATAGACTACACCACAACGTGCCATCTTTGACAATGATGTTCACTCACAACCCATATATGATATTAAATATACAACCATATTTAGCATCCAACATTATTAGGAGGGCATATATCTCCAACGTGAATATGTAATTCCTTTATAGATAGGCATTGCCGCTCCGCATATGGACGTAATGAGATAAAGTTAAGGGATGGGAATGCCATGTTAAGAGATGAGGATATAACCTCCCGTGTTAAGAGATGGCGATGCCACCTCACATGTTAAGAGACGGGGATGTAATTTCCAATGTTAAAAGACGGGGATGTATGCCCCCCATGGTGATCAATATATTTGATGAATTATACTAATTAATATAATTGATGAAGAGATGAGGATGTAACCTCCCATGTTAAGAGATGGGATGTCACCTCCCATGTTAAGAGATGGGATGTCACCTCCCATGTTAAGAGATGGGGATACTTTTATAAATTTAAAAATTTAATTAGTATTAATAAATTTTTAATAATTATAATTTAACTTATGTTAATTAAAAAAAAACAGATACTTAAAGACAGGTTTCTGATTCAGCTAGATGGTAGGAGCACTGGTGTGAACCTTTTGTCATAAGTTGGATTTATAGTACTACGAGAGAGGGTTCCTTATAGAATTTTTGGCTATCTCATTATTCAAGTGGGATTTTTTTTAAAAGAATCTACGAAAGTTCACTGTTAAGTGACCATAACTACATTTTCCACATAATGTACATATGCCTAGATAAAAATTTTCAATAATAAACCCCACGTTGAAGCATGGGAAAAATAAGGTTCACCCCAACCGCTATGCCAGCTATGCTGTACTCCCTATGCCTAACACGTGGTGCAGGAAGAGCACGAGAAACTGGTCTATAAATAACATTCTATGTTGAGAGATGAGAATGTATCCTCCCATGTAAAAAAAAGGGGATGTAACCTCCCATGTTATGGAGTGGGGATGTAATCTTCCATTTTAAAATATGTATACGAAGTCTGTATAGGAGTGACTTACTAACATTATGTATGTAATTACGTGATACTGACAGCCGAATTATTATCCCAGGAGCTCACGGGTATTTCAACTCTAGTTTGCTTTGAAATACAAAGAGTTTTACGCGAATTAATACCAGAAGTGCTTAATAGACTCGAAGCTATTCACAATAAGATAGTTCGATATACTCGTTAGTCCGCGTGGTACCTGCTCGAATTCCTTTTAAATAAGATTCAAGCAAATATTTTTCCATGACGCTCTCTGTTAAGTGTAAATGTGACGCATTGGCTGACGCTGCATGCGGTAAAAAGGGTAAGAATTACATGAGGTACATAGATTCGAGCATTTTTGAATTGACGTTGCAATAATATGATTTAGTTTATAGGAGGTGCGAGTGGGAAGTTTAGGGTCGGACCAGGCCCGGACTGGCAACTCAGGGGCGCCGTTGGCAGTTAACATTAGTGACATTGGACAAAGGGCGCCTTAATTCCATGCCCATAGTGTTAAATTTCTAGAGGCGCACTTGGCGATCGCCCTATCGCCTATTGGGCCAGTCCCGGCCTGGGTCGGACAGATTGGGATTTTATAAGCTGACTGCCCCCACGGGCTAATAAACACAGATTTGCCGAATGCCGAATTTTTTAATTTGTCATTCGCAGAGTACTCAAACACATGTTAATTTACGCAGAATATAGATGGTCTTATTACTTTCTCAAACGGACATGCAATATATAACAAAAGACAACAGAACAAAATTACCTCAATATAGGAAAAGCCCTACTATTTATTGTTTTAAGTATATACATTATGCATGCAAATTAAATATTGAATCGAATATCACTACCAAAATCCGCTACCGCTTCCAAATCCGTTGTTACTGACAGAGCCGGAGCTAAATCCATTGCCATTTCCGCCACCAAATCCCTTTCCGTTTCCACTCCCAAAACCATTGCAGTTACCACCAGTACAGCCGGAGCCTCCAGAGCCCGAACCATTACAGTTGCTGCCAGAACAAGAGCAAGTGGATGTAGCTGCTGAACAGGATTGACCAATTTCGCAAGTCACCGATCCACAATTGCAAGTGAAATCAGTTGGACCAAATCCTAGACAAGGTACTTGCGTGATGCAAGCTCCGTTGCTGCACGTCTGTCCTTTGGTACAATCTACGGAGCCACTGGCGGGATTGCCACATTTACATGCGAAGGTAGTGGGAAGAGTGCCAGGGAAACAATTGATGTCAGTTGTGCATGACCCTTCTCTACAGGTTTGACCTCTGGTGCACGTCGTTCCAGAAGTTTGTTTGTTTGTTTGTTTGTTTTTCTATTAGAGTGTTAACCCCTGCATTCAAACATACAGAGTATGCGTGTTGA
>JAQFYE010003255.1:0-15785 GCA_034694305.1 Protaphorura glebata
TTCCCAAAAGTTTTGATACAAATAAAATTTCACTGACTCTTAAGAAAAACAGACCAACTCTACTGGAACACCCTACACTTCAAAGCCCTTCGTCTCATATGCATTACCAAACCTTAACCTTACATTCCCATCCGTTGCTTACTAACTATATTCATTTTGGACAAACTCTCTCCGATTCTTCAACTCATACTCAGGCCAGGAGTCATGGCGTTCAATCTTCTTCGTCTTCTTCAAGGACAGTGAGCTCATTGTTTTCTCTGCATGATACTCCCGGACTCCTTCCTTCCAATTCAACAACTGAAAACTCAACAACATGTTGCAGCGTGTGTCACAGGTGAAGAGTTAAATTCAAACAGTCAAGACAAGATATCAAATGCCAGTTCTACATTTTCGCACCCCCGGAAGGAATACCATTGAATTATTCTAAAACTATTTCCTTTCACTCAGGATTCCAAGAATGTAGCAAATGTAAAGCATCCTCACCAAGTCCAACTACTTCTACTCGAAGTAATTTCTACTAAGACAATAAGACAAATGATTCGAACTCGATGGACTCAACAATCTTCTGACAATTTATTTCTAATATGACTTGTGTATATTTGTATTTCAAATGTGTTGACTTTCTCCATTTCCCTTATGGAGAAAGTAGTGACGTCCCATGTCTACCACAGAAGACTTTCATCTACTCTACTTTTCCAGATTACCATGAATTGCAAGTTTTGCCGGTAAGTATTATATTTGCCTGATTTGACTTCTTACCTGTGACACTTACTAGGTACAAGATGAACCCTTGGCTTGGTTTGGCTTCTTAAACGAGGAACAAACGAGAGTCTCATCATGAAACTAACAACCACCGATCTTCCTTACCTTCCTTCGAGAAAGAAGAAGATTACCACACGAGAGAGGACTTTTTAGCAGCCTTCAATGCTCTCAAATCATGCAACGAACAAACTACCAACGAAAAAGTCACTCTTCGTGCCCGCAGGCCTACCCATAAACATATGGAACCAACAAGGACCAGTTAAGAAGAGGGATGATGCATGATGGGGCGTGATGTTACAGTCTGCTCTTCTTCTTAACCCATACCATAGCCAAATCTTATTTTCTTTGTCCACATAACAATAGGATACCAGAAAATACCAAAATTGAAACAGAAGCATGCACAAAAACCAGTGATGGACCATTCCATCATATCACTGACAAAGTTTTGATCACATTTCATTTTGACTATTTAGCCATGTAATATATTTTGCCGTTGAGCTTTGTCAACAGATGCATAGCAAAGCAAAAGTCAAGAATTCCAAAGTGTATGTACGTAGTAAAAGTAATTGATTGATTACTGAGACAAGGCGCCGCCTGCTGTGACTACAGAAGCGGCCTTGAGGCCAAGATTCCTTTCCCTTGACTGGACAATTAAGTCTCGACATAAAAATTGATGTCTTGTAAAATAAATGACAATAAATTACAACATGATAAACTGAGAGTTGAAGTAAGTGTCGTCAAAACGAACGGAATCACATACAATTTTTCCCATGCTTCCTTTCTCTGCTTATGCTTTCTTCTCTGAAAATATTTGAAAAACTATTTCAAAATTATCTGGTAAAACAAAACGTTCAAACGTTGTTATTGTAGCAAATTCTGAGAAGTCAGAAAATGGGAAATTGAATAAAGACAAGCAGATAGTTCCGGCTGCAAAAGAGTCTAGCCAGCCTCATGCCTATAAAAATTACCTTACTCAACAATAATATTGACGATTTATTATTCTGTCTCAAGATCAACTCACACAAAATAATCTGTTTGACACATCGCATTTCTCATCTTATTGACGAGGCGGCCGACTGACTCGCCAGACACCCACCATATTACACCATATGTACTGTCCGCCCGACGACAATTTATTAAAATAAAAATTCTAAATCTCAATAACAAAACGTATTGAAATGATGGTTCAACGTCCTAGACACATACGTCAGATAAGGGTAACTCACATTACATGACCAAACATTAACCAGTTTCTAACAAAACCATAACCATCCTCTTACAATAAAATATAAGTTCAACAAAATACAAAATCCGGGTGCATGAAAATCCTGTTCTCTCCTTCTGGAGACTTCAAATTAAGCCCTATTAATTTTTTCTACCATTCCCTGTGTAATTTTATTAGGTCCCTCAGCTCGTCCCTCCGTCCATTGTCACAAGTCATTCTTCATAATTAGGTGAAAAGTTTTCTTTTTTCACCCAGCTTAGGCGCTGAATGTAAAGTGGGTTATACTGACTCAGATTCTACCTCCAGCTTGAAAATCACGTAGTCCTTGCCCATCACGTCTCGATTGTGCTTACCCAGTTTGGCTTCTAAAGTAACCTTGGACTTAATTAATCTAACTTTAAATCAAAAATTATCATCAGTTTATCCACTCCGCAGTTCAATTCCTTACATCCATTTTTTTTTACATTTACATACACAAGCATCCGAAAAAATATTCTGATTTATCTGAATACGTCCTCTTGTGAAAAAGAGTCTTGTAACATGAATCCGTACCTAGCTTGCAAAAATTATTGATACCCCTTCCGATCATAGAAACATAAGAGTGCTCTTCATCATTTTTCTTTGTAGAAAAACTCAAGTGGCAACTTGACACTCGCTTTTCAATAGTCATCTATCAGATCCAAACTAAGGAGTGGATGTGCAACAAGACGAGAAGATTGAAGAAGAAGTAGAAGGGGTGAAAGGGTTGTTGGATCAGAATTCAGATCACAGATCGGATCACAAAGCCCCTTATCTATTTTCCTTTCCAATGTCACGAAAGGTATAAACCTTCATTCAATACACAATAAAAAGAGTCAGAGTCAACTAGTACCACCACAACCCGGGCATGTATTATGTATCACGAAATGTAAGAATGACATCCAATGTTATAGCAAACAAGCACGCGAGGGGGACAGTTAGAAAACATGCCGCTCATTCAGACTCAATTCAACCTTAATATCAAAACAAAAATTTGAGATCGTGTCCTCCTATAAAGATTCCTTTTTGTCGCGAGTCTGTCTGTATCGCCTTATTTATTTGAAGTCATAAATCCGTGTCCTCAACTATAAACACCTTTGACGGACAAAAATTTCATGTGTCCAAACAATTTTAACTCCATCCTTATTGCATGTTTGTCAGATTAGAGGAAAGGCCAAGAGGATTCAGGTTTTAACTTTGACGTCAGACAGTAGTCACTCCTACAGTCCTACAATCACACACGAATGCAAATAAAATTAATAAACCAAAAACGGTAAGATTTTGCAACGTCTGTTATCAACACACAAATATCTCAGTGAAATTGGGGAAGGAAGTTACAAGAGTTCAAAGTTGGATAATAAAACTCTCAAGGACTTATTGAGATATATACTTTTGCAACTTTCTTTTACCCCCGCCTGGACAGAATAAATCTTCCCTCAGTTTATTCTAAGGAATCAATTCTCAGCAATCTTGTTCAAATTAATCTCCCAGATTAATTTCCCTTAAAAAACCCTGGAGTCATGCGTAACCCATAGATTTCTAATTTATTCCGGAATGTGATTTAAAAATCCCCATGAGCTCTATGTTAATAAAGTGTGAGGTGTTGTACATACAGAAACGTGCAGGTGAGGAATTATCTGGTTAAACAAGGGGGAAAGTCCTGGACAAAACCTTTAGTTAGCGTCTATTTTCATGCAAACCTCAAAATACAATACAAAACAATACAATACGAAACTCAACATTTCCCTTCCTAAAAGAGTTCAAAGTGTTAATACATAGAACCCGGGGCAGAGAGGACCCGCTGGCTAGCGTGTATAATACTAATGACAGGGGTAAAAGCATTGTTTCTTTACACCACCACCACCACCACCAACTCGTTTCATATTTTTCAGAATTTAGAGATGGTTAATAATTGGTTACATTACATTACACACTCAAGTACCCAACCGAGAAGATGGTAAAGTCAGGGCGAGAAGTCTATTTCCTGCAACACATTCATAATATCCTTGTAGTTGTAATATTTACGTCCATTTAATTTTTTTGACAGGGATGAAGTGGATGGATGGATGAGCTTGAGAATGGGAAAAAAGTAAATTAGAGATGCATTTTACCTGCCTAGTTATGGTCTGTTATGTAAAGTGAAGTGGAAAAAATGGGAAGGGTATCTTCACCATCACCCGTCATTTTCATTTATAAAATTTCATTCCCATATTCCTATTACCTAAGAGCACTGGCACTACTACATCTCACACCTGAGATAATAAATTGGAAAAAGGGGGTTGGAAGACAATCCATGTTTTTTTGATTGGAATGCCAAATCCAGGTATTTTCTTACTAAATGTACTTGACAGGTCGTCCAAAATGGTTAAACTTTAACGTATGCCTTGGCACGGAAAAATCCGTCCCCATCCATCCGAGAGGAGGGGTAACTCCGAAAATCCCTCTTAGGCATTCGTAGATTAATTTGATTATGAAGAAATTTGGGCATTTGGAGAAACCGGAATGTATAATTAGCGATTACGGTTATGGATAAAGAATTTAATGAGATCAGTTAATCTGCCGCAAGCTTTCTCCACATTAGGCAGGGTGTTAAGTGTGAACTACAATTGCAATTTCTGAAAAATATCAGGTTATACATTTTTTCTTCACAAATTTTTTGTTGAAACATGAGTTACAATCTCAGTTGCTGGAATTTGAAATCGTTCTAATCCAATTCTTTTGAACCATTATTGTATTGTATTGGATCCTGTCATTCGTTAGTAAGAAAATGAGGAGGTTGATGATGAAGGTGCGGAGGGTGCCGTCTTGTTCATAAACAAAGGACTGAATAGCAGGAGGTACGTGTCGTTGGAGAGACTAATAAAAGACAAAGCGAGACCTTTCACACATGATTAATTCATAATTATCCTCGTTAATATTCTCATCAGGTGAGACAGGGTGAGTTAGAGACTACAAAAGTGGTGAGGGTGCCGTGCCGTGGAATCAAATGGAGGAGAGTGGGTATGGGTAGAATTCGCCCGCCCAGACACTTCATCAGAAACAATTCTCAAGCCGACCCTTGTTCAGTCTACACCCCTTCCCCTACTTAATTATGAAGGGAAGTCCACGAACATTATTGTTTCTGTCAATATTCAGGTTTTTATCCAGCCAAAATGACCAGACCGAGGAATCCACCTGCTGGGTGCTACACCTTAGTTCCTCCCAACAAACAAGTCACATTATCTTCTCCCTACAGTACAGATTGCAGTCAGTGCGCAATTTCAGTGGATGTTGAGACATATTTTTAACAATATTGAATTTGAAGAGCCTCGAATTGGCACTCAGACGAAAACAAACAGAAAGATCTCAGCACACTTTCTATTGGAACGTCTCGATAAAAAAAATTGAAACAGAAAGTCTGCGGTTTGAGGCAGTGCGTCTAGTGAAAACCACAATTATTAAGCACCAATACTACATAAATTCGTACCTTCCAAAAAAAATCAGTGTTAAAACTTGGCCACCACACATATCATCTAGTCTAAGTCTAGTCTAGTCTGAACTTAGTTAGTGTACCATGGATGCTTACCATTACAGACCAAAAATTTTATGCCGAAAATTTCGTCAATTTCTCAACATTAGGTTTTAGCAAAAAAAGAACACAAATGCATTAACAAACTGTCTTCGTTTTAAGAGTGTTGAGTTGATTTGCAATAGCGTCCTGCGGCTATGAATGGAATTTTCAATGAAAATCTACAGGAAAAATTATAAAATTAATTTATGAGGCCAGTCCAACAAAGTTCGAGTAAAAGCTTTTATCATAATTTTTCAGAATTTCTGACCAGAAGTAAGTTTTTAAGCTCCTGTGATCAAATGTAACATATCTTTTGTATCATGAAAGATCCCCTAGCCGTAATCGTGGTCGATATTATTTTCGTACTGGAACTTGCTAAATCTTTAGCAAGATCTTCCCGTATATAACTGGACTGAAGAAAATTCTTCGTACTACAAGTTAGAGGCAGAAAAGATGGAGACGATTCAGTACAAATACCGCCACACCACATGTCTAATATTATTAGCAAAATGTATTAAGTCCGACAAGGTATGACCTACGGCTTGTAACATTTCTAAAGTAGGGCTGATCCCCTTCAAGACAAGACAAGGGGAAGGGAGGGCACCGCACTAGGGTCCATGAAATCTGAGGGTAAACCTGTCAAAAAAGGTAAAATCCTGTCTGTCAAAAATGTTCTGTGGTTTTCCTTATGAACCCATTAAAACTCCTAACCTAACCCCTGTCAATCTAATCAAAATGATGAGCATACCAGCAAAGCCAAGCAGTTACCTTCCGGGCTTGCACACAAACGAGGGCACAAGTCTACGGCATCCTGTAAACTTAATACGAACAAAAGAAGTATCCCCGAGAAAACCATTCTTTGATTCCCTTAATACAAACCAATAAACTAAACTCCCCGGAAAATAAAATAAGAACCTAATACGCAACAAAACTAAAATTGAATAAAAACTGGACGGACCGTGACCGTTAAGCAAAACTCCTGCTCAAATGTTATCATTTATTCTCGCAAACTACCAGTACATTATGACCAGGAAGTCCGACAGCGTCGGCATTTCCTTTCCCCCATTCAATACAAACAATGTGAAACAACGTTTGAAAATGTTACCTAACCGAGCCGACAGGGCCGACCAATAGCCAATAGAAGATCTTTTACACCTTAGCGTTTGGAACACACAATGATGATAATACGTATGACACATTTCAAAAGTATGACCAAACAGAACAAAATTTGAGGAACGAACTGGAGGAAAATAAAGAAAAGGTTTCCAATAAAACAAACAATGCCTACCTTAATTCCTTGACCTCCTCCCTACAACAACTTCCATAACCTAACCTAAACTTCTTATTCGTCAAAGAAATCTCTAAAATATCCTTCATTCTTCCTTCCATGAACGGTAAAATAACCCCAAAACCGGGCCGGGGTTCATGTTGAAAACTTTAGGAAACATACATTCCATACAAAAGAAATCTTGTTGTCCATTGTGCTTTCTCTGTAATATCTAAAACCAAAACGCTCCGCTCGGACGCGACAACCACCAAAACCATCAACCATCTACCACCTATGGACACAGCCCAAAATGTATTGACAATAATTGATGATTTTTCTGAGGACAATAATACGCCCTTTCCTTCATTCCTTTACAAAGTATCTCCTATGTAAAAATACGAAACTCCACACCAGCAAAGGCGAAAAAATGAAAGCACTTTTCCTCTACACTACTCCGTGCCCATCCGTCCCGTTCATTTAAACAAACAAGAAAATTTCATCTTTTCATTCTGCAATAACAATGGACCTCCATTAACGTCACTCACTCAGTCACAGTCATAAATAAAAATAAAAATAAAATATTCTGTTTATATCCTTGCACTTTTTTTGCCTAAAATTATTCATAGTCAACCCAACCCATTTCTTACCCATCCGAAAAAACGGCAAAGAAAAAAAAATACCATTGGACAATGGGAGATTAAAAAAGAAGAACAACAAATTCCGACTTAATTCATACATTTCAACGTTCGAGATCCCGTCCATCGTTAATTATGTATTTCCCTCAACCCCTTCCTTCCAAATAAAATAAACTCATTTTGAAATCAGTAAAGTACGCCAATCTTTCGACCACCGACAGACCGTGCGTCCCATCTGTAACCACCTTAACTGCCACTACTACCCCCCATGTATTCTACCCAAGTGGATAATCTACCAGAGCAAATGTTAAGCAAATGTCGGCATCTTTTGCAAACCAAAGGAGACAATACGAAGAGTGAAGTTGGTGAAGAATAAAAAAAAAAGGCTGGTGAAGGAGGTGTGTTTGACTCGGTCGTCAAATCATTATTACATTATCCTTTACCTTACGTCTGCCCTACCTGTAGTTCCATCCATCCAAGAAGAACGGGTTTCATAAGTTTCTCTTGCATTTATTTCCCTCAACCACCACTACCACCACTAACCTTTAATTTCATCTGTGGATTTTAATAATGAAGCACATTATTCCTGTCCCACGCAAAGCATGCGGCCAACTAACCAACAAGAACTTCAACAATCGGCGGCTCAATCAACAAGGTGCGAACTTACTAGTTAACCAAAAGCCGCCCGACAATTTGAATTGATTTTTTTTGAGTCTCACTCAGTCAGCCGGCACAATAGGAGTACATGATGGGCTCCTTCATTGGGTTTTCTAAACATCTTCTAACTACCTCACTTTATAAGTGGTAAAAATTGAAGAAGAAAAAGAGTAAAGAAAAGTTGAGGACTTTAAAAGAATCCTCCCGCTCTCTTTGTATTAGGGAGACAACCTCTTTAACAAGCCGCATTTAACAGGTAAATAATATAACCCAAACTTGTAATTATCTCTCAACAACTTAAAGACCCATGCATGTCCATGTGTACCTCATTCATATCATACCTACCACGAAGTAATGAGAAAACTAACCAGACTGACTTATCATTACACAAAACAGTTCAGTCTTGTAATTTGCTCAATTCTATTCTTTCTACTTCACCGCATTTCCCTATTATTACGTGATTATTAAACTAGAAGTCCTGACAAGTTCATACATTTCACTACAGCGCCAATGATTCATAAAGTCTGAGAAATCCAATAGTCTACAATACAATCAAGTGGCCATGCAGTCGCTGGACAACTTAATTAACGTACCTGTGCAGTGGCAGTTTTGCAAATCAAATCAAATCAGTGCCGACTTAATTGCCCTTAACCCTTCCTTCCTTTGAATATTTCCATCATAAGTACAATTTGTTCAAATCAAATAAAATTAGAGTCGATGCTCAAAATAGGTAATGCAAATCTACTCAAGGCAGTGGCTGGACGTCCCTGGGCTAATAGCCAGTGTCATTCATTCACATTAAAAAATATAAATGAAGTCAACAATGTGTGTTCCCGACCGTCCTCTCAAATTATACTCACACACTCAAAAAGCCGTACAAGTCAAACAATTCGTCCACTTCAATCCGTTATACACGAAATCCAACCATGTAAACTCATTCAAGTAGTACGTGTATACATACTTATTGTAATACGCCAAAAATAGTCTTCTGTCTTCTCGTAGTCTAAAATTCAATCCAATCGACAACCAACATGATATTAAAGAGAACAAAAGGAGGCCTAGCTCATACTCTACCAAATCAAACCAATGCTTTTTAAGTAGGATGAAAATTAATGGGATGCCATAATAACACACACAAGAGTTTATGAATATGGTCATGGATATTCAGAGCTTGTTGACTGCTTTCTTTTCTCATTTACTCCATGCTGTTAATTTTACTCAGTCCATCGTCAGCCCCACAACTCAATGTCCAGTTTACGACTACTCCTTTTGACAAAAGGCAAAATGTGATTACACAATACATCACATCAATGGATATCCTAGATCCATGTCCTTTCCCCCCTTCTCTGTTTACACATGGATTTGTCATTTTCACTAATGGACAATCTCTCTCTACTTCCAATTTAAATGAACAATCATTAATTTCCAGTCAATCAGGGTAGAAACTACATATGTACGACGTCAACTCAACTGCCGTGCTTTTTGGTATAATTAGAATTTCAGTCCGTTCGAAAATCTCTTTTCATAATAACGAAGTTTTGAAAGTGAAATAAAAACATCATTCAAAACAAGAAAGCACGAATACTGTAACAACCTTGGTGGTTTTAATGAAGATGTCCAATCAGTGAACCCTGTCCAAGCGACCACTTCTATCGGTGATCATCTCTATCTTAGGGCCGAGTTGATTTCCATAATGTTTAAATATGTCGAATGCTCATTATATTTCTACTAGTTGACCACCGGCCAAATGCAGGTTAGATAATGTTTTCCCCTGCTGTTGTTCACCCTACACAGGTTTTACCGTACATCCAAATGTAAATTAATTGAACAGTCCACCAAATTTCCATAAACTTGGATTTTTCCAGGTCAAAGTTGGATTCGATTATCACCGAGAAAAAATATTAAACCTGTCAAGTAGTCGGTCAGCCAGGCCGAAACCCGACCTTCTGACCGCCGTCTGGTTCTGGTTAATAAATGGTCGAACGTCGTCTTGCATTTCCTGTAGTACCTGCCTCCTATTCATCCCTTGTAGGAGTTCGTTCCGTTCATATGAACGAGACTATATACACAAACAACAACCACTAAACCAAAGGGAAAAAGCCAAGAGCTATCATTTAGGAAACCTTGACAGTTAACAAGTGACAAAAGAACACAAGGAAAGAATGTCAATCGGGAAAAAACAAGGTAAAAATTTGTCACTCCCTTCAAAGATTCATTGGAGAGGAAGGAGGTACGTAAAGGCTACATTCCTACCCCAAAAACCCGACCTCATCTCTCTCCATTCCATTCCCATTTACCTTATTATTACCTAAATACCTGTCCAATTTCTTACTTTGAATACAAACTCCATCGTTCCTTACATTAATTTTTTTTACATCCTAAATGGATGTGGTGTGAACCATTCTTATGTATTTCTTGACTGGGATTGGCGTCATTTTATATGCATGGTGTACGTAATATTATCACCATGCATGGTCACACTAACATTGTGCCCGAAAAAATCGCGTGACAAGAGAAAATGCATAACATGGCAATCGCACATCCAGGGTGGTCTTCAAACACAAATCGTATTTTTTTTCTCATCCCCACAAAGAACCCCAGTTCAGTTTTTCCTCTAGTTCTTTTCTTTCCCCTTAATCCAATCCAATCCAATCATAATCATCTCCACACCTCATCTAAGATTGGATACACACGAACAAAAGGAGCTCCCTGTCTGATTAGCACAATCGCTCAGGAGAAAACTTCCCTTAAAGCTCATTTCTTTAGTTGACTTTTCCTACGAAGAGCACAGCAAGTTGTAGGGGAGATGTAAACCGGCTGGAAGTTACCACAAGTAAAGTAATGTTGGAAAGGCAAACAAAAAAGTAGTCAAAAAAGAAGAAAGGAAAGAAAACTAGGCCCATTTCGGCCGGCATTGACAAAACCAATCCGGTCTTTTTCCCTAACACCATTCTATACCGAAATCACCCGTCTTACACGTTAACACATGAAAAATTCACTCCAAGGGCGATGATGAACAAACAAAGCTAAGAAATAAACTACAAAGTACAGACAAAACCTCAACCAAGACTTCCAATTACTACCTGTCTCCTTCAATCCCTATAATAATAAACCTACGGAAGATGAAATACGGTACCGCGCAGTCAAGTATGTAAGACTCGGGTCTGACCCTAACCTAAACCAATTTCTCCGCCTGCCTAACCTTCCATAAACACGAGTATACAAATCCACAAAGAAAGAAGAAAATATTAAAAGTGATACTTATGCCATTGTTTCTCAGAAAACAAAAACTAATCATTCAAAAATCTACAAAATGACCTGAGACGTCAACATCATCTCATGGTCAGTTCAGGAAATCCCCTTTTGCTAACAAATGGTTGAAGTGGTAACACACCATTACATCCCTACATGCCACCTACATTGCGACAAAATTACATCAACTCCATTTTTCAAAAAAACCGCAACCTGATCAAGAGGTAACATCATTATTAGTCTTGGGTCTTTCTAAAAAATATCAAGATCATAGTTAACCAACCTGTGACTGTGAGAGTTCGTACCACACCTGAGTAGACAGGCATTTCTTACAAAAGTCAGGTAGTAGGTGCGTTGTAACATATGGACCACCCGGTTGTTCGTTTATTCTACAGATTATAGATTCGACGCCCTCATCATCTCATTTAAAGATTCTAATTTGATGTGAAAGGTTAACCCGACCAAGTGAATCCTTTCTTGGAACAGAAGCGAAGGATTTCCCTTTCTCTATCTCTATTACATTTGACAATTGAGTAGTGTTGTTCCAGTTCTACTTGATTGCCGGTTTGGGCTGGGATACGACCTCCCGAGCATCTAATTTTTATTCAGAATTTAAAAGTAAATCGACGGACAAACAAAATTCGTTTCGTAATTTTAGTTTAATTATGATTTTTTTAAAAATAGAGTGCTCTGTCAGACTGCTCAAGCGAGAGGTACAATCGATTGAGAAATTCTATCGTGTGTAACCCAAAATATGACACCCAGGATAACCGCACCATCAAATATTCCTAGTCAAAGTCGAGTCCGCGTTAACAAGAGTTCAGATTGAAGAAGAAAGGTTATTGGAAAACGGAAGACAGGCACACACACACAGGTTAGGTCTTCCATATCGACTAAACTTTTTATGAGGGAAGTCGTTGAGGACAAAAGAATGAACCGGAAAGATCGATCTCTCATTAATTACCTTCCAAATATTAAACTCTTCAGCTTGAGTTCAGTTGAACTGATCTGATCCATGCAAAGTAAGGGAAAGTATGTATGGCACGGACTCCGTTGCATGATATGAATCCAGACAACCCTTTCCTTCCTTTTTAGAACTCTAGAAAAGTCAATAGGATCACGCGATTTCCATTCGGCCAGCACAATTCTACCAGTACCTTTCTTTTCTTGTTATCCACTTCATTCAAAAGCCCATGACTCACAATTCATCATAGAAATTATTTTCAAGTCGTTGCACTTAAGAAGCATTCAAATCAAATCTATCGCCGGCTAAATGGATTCCAGATTTGAACTGGGAATTTGGATGACAATGAGACTCAATTTTAATTTAAAAATCTGGAAAGTGGAGCACATTTGATTCAAATTCCCTGGATCATTGGAAATATACAAGTACTATTTTCTTCAATTTCTTCGGATGTGCCTATTCATCTGAGTATACAAAAGAATCAGAATATTTTATACCAATTTAAAGATTGACAACAGATGCAGAAGTCTTGTCAAGCACAAACAATGGGAATCTCTACAAATCCTGCGACATTCAAATGAGATTTCAATGAGTTTTTGAGAGAAAATATTATCTGATACAAAAAAGGGAGCATAAATCAAAATTCAAGACTGCTGATTCTCTCCTTCCAAATTGATGTCGTTGTTTCGCTTTCAATTCTTGCAACTTTTATGGTTATAGTCACGACGCTGACCTCAAGCAACATCCCAAAAACACACCTTGTACAACTTACAATATGTGTTAAATTCCTTTAACATATCCACACGAACAGATTTGACAAATAACTTCCTCGTCCACTTTTTTAATTACAAAAATGTAATAATGCTCAACGACATGACATTTGACACTGACATAGCCTTGAGTATAATTTCCCGTATGACAAGTCCAAAAAAACAATTAGACGTTAACTAGAAGACATATCATATAATCATATAGAAAAAGTAGCAAACCATCGATCAATCAATCTTTCATCACCAAAGCCGTCGTCGTCATCATCATCATCATACAATGTACAAGTCTAACCAATGAAAACCCTCTTCAACTTCTCATTTTTAAACCAAACGTAATCAGATAAAAGTTTGCTACCTCAATGATCTAGATGATAGTTAAGTTGACGCTGACGCTCGTCCAATTTCAGATCACGTCAGCATAAAGTAAAGCAGGCATGGTCGAAATGTGCCCTTAACGATGTTTGTTTTTGGCGTCAAGTTGTTGGTCAGATTGAAACAAAAGCAGTCAACCAGACATTGCATGGATGTATTTGCGGTTATCCTGGTCAGACGGGTCTTTCAAAATAATACTACATATACTGCGAGAGGGGAAAGAAACAAAGCTCTGGTAAAATTTTACAAGAAGTCTAAACTTCACTGTCACTCAACTGAACAAATTGTCCTCTCAAGAAAATCGCTTGCGTCGACAAAACAAAACAAGGAAAAACTGGACTTTAACAATAATCCAAATCCGCTTTCTCTCTCTGATCTGCCCAAGTACCCATAAAATAATTTTCTTCTTCAAGTAATCCTCACGTTAAGTACGTAATTGTTTTGGCCAAGTGAAATTCTCCCCTCATTCTCTCATCATATAAAAGTGAACATTCGGATGGACGATGAATCTGAGTCGATCCTTCTCGTTCTTCCTTTCATAAAGGCAAAGAAGCGTAAAATCGAAAAAAGAGGATATCATAATTTTCTCCGCTTATCAATACTCAACTAGAAATCCCATCTGTTGTGTGTGCACTACTACATTATCAAAGGTCGCTCAATTGGTTTCACCTCATCACATGCATCATTGAGGAATAAAATTGACTTGTGACCCATATCATCATGTTGCCCTACCCCGTATCATACATGTACGTATTGATATCCATAAAGACTATTACGATGCGTGATGTCAACACATAAACTTTTTACAGGGTAAAAAAATGTTATCTTTATCGATTCTAATTTCTAACCGAATGACTGGAAATAATTCTTGATTGCCTTGCACGAGTAAAGCACATATAAAGTACACACAAGGATAAAATGCTTGATCCTTTTACCCAAAGAAATGCCATTTTTTAAAACCATTCAATGAATCAAACTTTAAAAAAAAACTAATATGAATGAGAGCAATCTGGAATTCTAATTAATGCAATAGCGTCTTAAAAATGAGCTTCGGTCATCCTTAATAAATTTTCCGTAAAATACGATGCCGTTCATAATTCTCCATTTTGTCGACTTGGCTTGACTTGATTAAATACTCGATTGAAGTTTCCTTCAAGATTTCCGCATCCAGGTCGCTGAACCAGCATTCATTCCCATGTCCATGTCTCCCACATAAAAACTTTGAACGGTTAACTTACCTGAAAATAAACAAAATTCACACTTTTAATTACATTTCGTCTAGAAAAAAAGAACTAATTAGAAACTTAATTACCGTCATGCTCACATCACATAATTTCTCTGCCTCTGCCGCGCACACGGTGCTCCAATAATACCATCCCTGTTTAATTAAGAAAACTTTTCCCTTATTCCTAGTATACATAAGGTTACAAAACAAACTATGCCAGTTCTTCTAGAAGAAAAGATCAAAAAAAAATTAGAGAAAATTAAAACTCTCCACCGCTTCCCGGTAACTTCAATCGATAAATATTTTTCAAAGCAGGAACGTCAAATTTTTAAGAGAACACGGGGAAATTCTCATAGTCAGTGTAGGATTGCATCAGGCCATGGAGCGGTATGACATGGGCCTGGCTGGAACGGACAGCAAAAAGAGATGAAAGTGAAAGATCAAAGATGCAATTAAGCACCTTTGAGGACTCTTATTTATTTGTTCTCGCGTGTTAATTTTCACCCGGAGTGCTTTTCCCTTCATTCAATCCTCGGAAACAAGAACTAAACTCAATATATCTGCAATGTACAGGAATCATGTCATCGCATGAGAGAATTCTGTGATGCACAGACACAGTCTCTGTTCTGTCGGAACTTGATGACAAAAACAGGAGTCGGGGAACAGTGCAGTACGTCCAGAGCCATAATATTTATTCAGTGCCAAATGTCTTTGATCTGTAGCAAATACCAAATGTTACAACATATACTTACGCAGCATCAGCATCAGCATCAGCACAGCCATGTAATTGCACACATGACTTGCTTTACAAAGCTAGCTGAAATTCGTTATTCCGAAGTCGCTTCACAACCTAACCTACCTGCGTATACAAATATTTCAGTGCCGAAATTCCGCTCCGGTTTTCCGTAAAATTCCGTCAACCCAAACCATGAAGGTACATCTTCTTGGTTTCTTGAACAATTCCTGATAATAATTGAGTCGAGTCGATTTGAACGTTCTGTTACGTTTACGGGGCATAAAGTTTATTTCATATTATTTAAGACTTGGAAGAGAAAAGACTCGAAATTATATTTGCCCATACGTTTTCT
>JAQFYE010003256.1:0-15782 GCA_034694305.1 Protaphorura glebata
AGCACACACTCCATTAACTCAAAAAAATTACGGAGCTAGCACGGACGTCCTTCTTCGCCAAGTTTCAACACTGAACTATGGAGAAAGTAATGTGAATTGTATTTGTAATTCTAATTGCATTTTCAATTACTATTACGTAATTGTAATTGTAATTAATTACATCAATAATTGTGCATGTAATTTGTAATTGTAATTGAAATATTTTCAAAAGTAAGGCTGTAATTTGTAATTATTTACTGTTTCAAAGTAATTGACCCAAGTCTGTTCACATAAATCAAAGAAATCCGATTTTTATTCTTTTTTTCAGCAGAATTATCGGAGTAAATAATAGAAAACATAACTATCCCCGTTGATCAATTCATAAAAATCGTGATATACAGGGTGATTCAGAAGTGTGTCCCTATTTGACATGATACCACGACTGAACCGCTTGACCGATCCTTTCGGAATAAGGCTTAAAATGAAGCTACTGAACACTCATGGAAAATGTGTGGTAACTTGGTAACCTAGTTAAAAATGTACCGCGCAACTGTACATTTTTGTTCAAAATGTGCCCTCTCGTAGCACAACGAAAATAAAAGGCGAAAAGGATAAAAATGTGCCGAGAATGTGCCTCGAAGCGGCACATTTTTGTTCAAAATGTGCCCTCTCGTATGGTTCATACGCGTACACAAGGGGTAAATTAATTTCCAAATTTAAGGACACTATTTTCTTCTAATTTTTCACGTAAAAATAGAAGTGTGTGAACTAATGTTAACAAAAGACGAACAAAAATTTTGCCTCCGGCGGCCGCTCGGCGGGGCCCGCCGCAAGCGGCCGACGTGCCTCCGGCGAGTGCAAATTTGTGGACAGGCACAATTACTACAAAATTTCAAAGTTTGACTACTATTACCGGCGTGGGTCATGTTCCGGGGCAACGTGTTTAAGTTGAACGAGTACATGACATGGACAATAATACATATAATAAGATAATTTTGTAATAATTTATTATTTAAGTATACATTCCAAATTCATCATTTTGAGAAAGCTCGATATAATTAATTGAATATTATGCTTCCTTTTGACAGGGAGTGGGACTTTCAAATTAAATATGCCTAGACTTGAAACCAAAGAATTCATTAGAAATGAAGTTTGTATCAAGTCTGAATTTGTTGCCAATGACAAAGACTCATATCATGACCGTGACCCCATACGCATTGAAGGAGTCCAGATGTTGAAGACCAATGGCCTCTTAGGTGAGGTCAAGACTGAAAATCAAGACAATGATGATATGACGTCATCCTTGCCGATTTCAGTCCACGTCGGTCATATTGTCTTTGTTGATGACATAAAGAAGGAGGTGGAACCAGAAGTAGAGAGAGCTGAAGAGGAGGATCCTTTACGTCTTGACCTTGACCTTGACCTTATCAGTGACTCTGTATCTCACAATGCTGGTGTGAAGTGTGAGGGGAATCCAAGGGCGAGAATTCCAAATACACACACACACAAGAGAATTTTAAACATGATTGGGCATGAAGGAGTTGAAAATTTTAAGTGCGACATATGTGGAAAATATTTGCCAACTTCAAGAGAGTTAATTGTTCATAATGTGACTCACACTCAAGAGACAAAATACAATTGCCGGAATTGTAGAAAGTCTTTCGTATATAAACGTAATTTAAAAAGGCATCTGAGGGAGTATCATGAAAGGGAAACGCCTCCAACCGGGACTGTTAAATGTAAAACAGTTGGGAAAATTTTTAAAGATCAATCAGACTGGAAAAAACACGTGATGACTCACACGATTGAAAAGTCACACGAGTGTGATATGTGTGGATATCGTACTAGAAGAATGTCTAACTTAAATCAACACAAGAAAAATAAACATAATATTAAAAAGTTAGGATTTGAGTGTGAGGCATGTGGGAAGACATTCAAAAGTGTTCCTTCTTTGAGAGTACACATCAGCCGTAATGAGGGGAAAAAATTACTCAATTGTGTATTCTGTGGAAAAACTTTTCATAATTTAAGTGATTTAAATGTGCACAAGAGAGATGAACATAAAGACATGAGACAAATTAATTCGTCTGAAAAGTCTATGTTTAAATAAATATTTTATCTTTGTGTTTCCGATTGGATTGGATTGGATTGGATTTCTTTTTATTAAGTCGTCAACTCCATTGAGGTTGATTAATCAGTGAGTCTCCTCACTTTCGACTCTTAACTGATTACTTAACTGGTGTTGAGTAAATGAACCCTAAATGAAGAATATTCTTGCCAGAATAATTTCAGACAACTTCGAATTACATAATATTCTAGTTTACAATTTTGAAAAATTCAATTAGAATTTTCATTCACATATTGTATGTTCTCAAAAGTCACTGTGATAGATTGACAAAAAATTTTCAGTAATTTTAATGTCGTTGATGTAATTTTGTTCAAATATTTCCGCTCAGTTCGATAAAGATTTGTACTATTTGTTTAACTCGCTTTACACTTGAGTATTAAACGGCAAACTTATAAATCGATAAAACATCTCTGTACTAATTGTTATTTGCCATTTCATTTTTAATTGCTTCCGTCAATCATATAAATTAATCTCAAGAGAAGGGAAGATGAAAATCAATGAAAAATGTCAAACGCAATGCCGGAAGACGCTGCGGGCAGCAGGTGCTGCCTGCTGTTCATGGGACCGATTGTTGTATCCGATCACCTCACATTCTACCCCTGCCACTGTAGCCATCAGGTAACGACATCCTCAACCGTTTCAAATGGAAAAAAAATGTCTATAGGACGCCCAGACACCCAACCCAAACGTCCTATAGACATTTGGCGTTGGACGCCGACACACCGCCAATCACCAAGGCGACGACGGATGAAACTATTTTTCATTTCTTAGATCATACATCAAAAGTTGCCTAATCGCTTTTTGAACAGAATGGCTATATCGGAATTTGGAAACTGAAAATAGTAAAGGTATTATTACGGATCTAGGGTTACTTTTGCCCCACCCTGTACATTATGTACACATACGTACATAAGTTAAGTCACTGAATAATGCTCTGCACCCCCAAGATGCTCCTATTCCTTCATTGATTTTTGAATTTTAAAAACGTGTCATTCGTGTTGGAATGGGAGAGAAAATCCCGCAATTCGAAAACTAAGCACATAATTCGCACATGCATATATACGTACCCATACTTTTCTCTGATTGAGGGAAAGGGGAAAGTAATACAGGGTGTACCAGAATGATGTAGCGGTAGCCAAATAAATGTTGCCATAACTTTTGACAAACTGTTTCGAATTAAATGAGGGTAGGCGGGAATTGAAGCTGAAGAACAAGCGGAATTAATAAAATTTACTAGGAAAGCTATGATGACTACGAGTGTGCCCCAGATACGCTTAAGCACTTTCCTCACTTTTTTAACATGGGCTCTTATGGAACCGAATTACGTGTAATTTCAGCTTCGGCATAACAACCCTTGTTGAATTCAACAAATTATGACGTCATTCTGGGAAAAATTACCTGACCAAGACACATTTCAGACAAAAGTTTACCAATTTTTTCCAAAATGACGTAAATTATAAATGACAATACAAAATACAAAATGAAGTAAATTTTATTAATTCCGCTTGTTCTTCAGCTTCAATTCCCGCCTACCCTCATTTAATTCGAAACAGTTGGTCAAAAGTTATATCAACATTTATTTGGCTACATCATTCTGGCACACCCTGTATATTGTTTTCTTAATTTATTATGAAAACGAATAAGTACTAAAATAATAGATGGATTGTAGTTATTGATTAGATTCACAGAAGTTCAAGGAAAGTATACGTATCTCATGAAACAACTTAATTGCACTGCAATGCAATTATCTTTATTTTAGTCGGATCATCCGATTCGGATGTAAGATTCCCTTTCCCTTCTTAAAAGAAAATCCAAGTTTTATAGGAGAGTGAAAGTGAAGGCCAGGTTTGGGTTGGTTTAGATACAGATGCAAATGTTCATACCAACAACAACGCGTAACGATTCTTAGGTACATCACGCCACTCTCGTTCTCCCATGAGTCACCAGCGCAGAGGAAGGCGACCGTTTGTGTGTTCGTACTTATTTGTGTAACGTAGCATTAGCAGATACAGATACGGGGTCTATTTATGCAGAACGTGCTTACTTCGCTTCCACTAACCAGACTTCATTACTTTCCTCCTCGCAGTCACTAACATCTAGTCAACTGATAAACTCGTGTATAGTAAAGAGTAATTACATAACCGCAATAAATGTAAGCATGTGTCATTCTACTTCGTTCCATTGATTTCCACTTGCTGTGTTTTGTGCCAAAAACTAAAATTGTACATAATTACATTTTTTAAGGAATTTCACTAAGAATGTAAGTTTTACAATGATCATTTTCAATGTCACTTTCAAATTATTACAAAAAAATGTGGAATGGACAAGATTTTTCAAAAAAAATTATTTTGGGGTCTAATTTTGCCAAAATGTAGTTGCGAAACGCAGTTTTTCATGCCGATTTTTGATAAGGCGCTCGTCAGCGTTACTACGCGCGTCGGGTTTTGGAATAGCTCCCTAGATCCTTCATAAGATTCTCTACGAAATGCATATTTCACTATTTATCCAGCTCCCCCGAATTGTCCTTGGCAAGGGGGGGGGAGGGGGCAAAGGGTATGCGTGACCCTGTAGTGTCGGTCCAAACCAAATGGGCAACACGATGCCCGTCTTTGACGTCATGAAGTGTGTGCCATTGAAATGTTAAGCATACACTAGATGACGTCAAGGTCGGCTATCGGGTTGCCCATTTGGTTTGGACGGACAGTACTTAAAAAGCAAATGACGGGGCGACTCACAACGTCGGTTTTAATAATTTTAAATAATTAAAAAATAATTATTCAATTCGTAGACGAGTGAAAAGCAGAAATGAGTGGTTCCGGGGGTTCATCAAGATTGCCATGGACAGGTCAACTCTTCTTCGTTCCAAAAGCTGACGGAACGCACACGGGTCCGGTGAGTCTGATAGACCACGGGAATTTGAAAACCTGGATGAACGAAATGACCAACATGGATGACGAAATCCTTTGGTTTTCCCGCTATGGTTGTACTGTAAGATCAGTCAGCTTTAAAGTTGGACCATTTCATCATGATTTCATTGGATTTGAGAGCAAACGATACTACTGGTCATTAGAAAAAGACGAGGATCGAATCACACTTCAAAGGAGCAAAAAAGAAAAATATACAAAAAATTATTGCCGAAGTGTAAGAAGAGAATCAGTTTCAGAGGACAAAAAAGGACACACCCGTGGGAAAGTTTTACAAGATATTGTCAATTGGTTGTATGACACCGAACAACTGAAAAAACCATTTAATTTAGCTTCCTCAAATTGTCAGAAATTTGTGAACGAGTTTTTTTATCGCTTTGATGGAGATGTACACGAGTCAGCACATGGCCAAGGGACTTCATCTTCTAGATCATATTCGAGCGCTCACTCACGTCATTTGAATACAAGAATCCAAACAAAGTCTTCTTCTTCATCCTCAGACTCTGACTCAGATACAAATTACGTTTCGAATCCATTTCATCTCCCAACAAATCCAAGAAATGTTCGAGTGATCAATTTTAATTCTTCAGATTCAGATTAGTTCCACTCCATTCTATTATAAATTTTGTATAAACTCTTAGGAGGGGTGCTTTAGAGCGGCTAATTTCATTAAATTATAAAACTGACCTCATACTCTTGCCAATGTGGCCGCTAAGGTCACTCAAAGGTTAAGTTCTTCAGGTAGGAATTGTCCGTCCTTCTGCGGCTGTCAGTTTCTCGCCTTCCTGCCTCAACTCCTTTCCTCTACACTCGACTTGACACATTTTTCTTCCGGTCCGCGGTTAGAGGTAAGGCAGAATAAATGTGACAAGTTGGGCTCGTGGTGAAGGACGAGTGAAGAGAGAAGTGCTATTAAAATAGATGCGGACAGACAAAGCGGTCATATCGTACTTCCACAATTTGACCTTTGGGTGTCCTTAGCGGCCGCTTAGGCAAGAGTTTCTTCGACGGATTTCAACTCGCATTTTAGTCAATTGAGGTAACCGTTATAATTTAATAAAATTCGCCGCTCTAAAACACCCCTCGTTAGACCAATTTCCGTAAGTGGAAGAAATATTGTCAGTTTTGGGGCAGCAATTTTGATTACCATTTCTTCATAATCATGATTTTTGTCATTCATTTATTCTAATACAGTGAATTGATTACATTTATAATTTTAAGAGGAAATATTAAATCTTACGTCACTTAGATTTACACGAATATGGGCAATGTTTCTCCGAAAATGATTAACTACATTAAACGATACTCCTGTTCAACACATAAATGGGTATACATGTCTGATATAATGAATTCATGTTTTTGTCGATGACTTGGCCGTTTCTGATTATGTCATTAAGCGTGTAATCCCGATTCTTTAGAATTCCAATTTTAACAAAAATACGGAATATTTGCATATTTAATGTATAAGGTAGGTCCCAGAATAGATGGACTACTCCAACCAGAACTGACGTATTTCTTATGTGCTGACCCTTGACTTGCTGAAGAAATATTCTTGATAAAACCTGAAACGACTAAGCAATTCGGCTCTTGAAATATATAGTGCCACAAGGCCTGGAAGCGAGTATTCCATCTATGTAATGTATTTCTATAGACGCTAAACCGGCAAATACAGAGTGTACCAGAATGATGTAGCCAATTATATTTTGATATAAATTTTGACCAACTTTTTTGAATTCGATGAGGGCACCTTATTGTCGGGTCACCTTCAATTAAATGTCTTTTTTTGGTTGAGGTTGGCGAGACTCTGTTTCGTCGGCAGTTACCTTTGGATTGGAATTGCTTAGTTATCTACTTGTAAATTCCAGTCTTTGACCTCAGATCTTGGCCTTGGCCAAGTCTGATGGATTCCTACTGCAACCAAATGTGTTTCCAGTATTTGAGTTCACGTCTTTTCTCACTACGTGAGAAAAACTCATACGTGGGTTCAAATAGAATAGGATTGTTTCCTTCTATCATTCCCACTTTTTGTTTCATGTAGACAAACTCTAGAAAATATTGTTACACTGTTGACTGCTAGACGTGAGAGGGATGGACGGACTGGGTCGGGAGTCAACTGATGGGTGTATCCTAGACCGGACTATTGTGCGTGGTCCGGTCTAGTACATGCGCATCTTGCTGGACTCCCCTCTTTGGTTTGTCTCTTTATTTCTCGTCTGGGAGTCAAGTGTACGTTTGACTACAGTACGAACTAAAATTTCATGGCTTAAGTTAAGGTGCTCAGAGGGGCACTTCACTGCACTGAGGCAGAATTGACGCATTCGTTTATAAGTGGAGTCGACCGCAATGGGCCTATAGGTGGCTTAGTCGGCATGATCTAGATGGCTTGACAGTAGCTTATTGTTCCCCTCTACCTCTTCCTTAACATACATACAACTTCATTATGTTCGGCATAACAACCCATGTTGAATTCAATAAATAATGACGTCTGTAATCACGCCACGTCGTGAAAGCCGCCATCGATAGCTCAGGCATAAATCTCACAACTCTAACTCAATTCGCCAACTACAACGCAAAGTTTCTCATACAGCTCACATGCCAGTGTCGTAAATCCTGCCTAATATAAATCAAGTCGAGTCGAGTCAAAGTTCTGACTATCTATGAAAACTTAATCCCTTGCTATGGACAAACTGGCCCGATGCAATGATTCACTCAATACGACAGGAAAATAATAAAAGGTCGACATGATTTATTCACACAATGGAACTGAATGTCTCATGAATTGTTGTATGTTACAACTCAGAAAACAAGGTTTCAAAAAAGGTCTAGGCTAAGGTCCAGGTTAAGATCTCAAAGGGTACACATTTCCAAAATCCTGCCCGCTCTAACAAAGTTCTAGCCTCAATAAGAGCTCAGAAACAACTTAACTTCTAACAGAAATATTTACTCCTTATATACTGTTTACTCCACACTTTCCCCAGTTTTGCCCCGTACATTTTGCATTACTTAGCCAACATGATTTTACTCCATACAATTTTGTCACATACATTTTACTTATAGGTAACACGTATAGGTAACACTACAACAATGGTTTAGGTCTAGGTATAAGTATAGGTGATTCTCTATATTTTAACTATAGGTCATAACTTAGGTCTATATATAGGTGAATCACTCCGGCTATATTTAAATATTTGGCCTGTCATAGATCTAGGCGTAGCGAACTCGTTCGAACTAGCTTTAACTATATGGCCTAACTTAGGTCTAGGCGTTGGTGACTCACTCGAACTAGCTTTAACTATATGGCCTAACTCAGGTCTAGGCGTAGATTTTAAATGGGCGAAAAAGGTTTTATGTTAAAACTAAATTCTTCCTATAAATGTATTTACAATATTCTCCACAATAGTAGTTTCCTTTTTTTTAATCTTTCACTTGGAATCGCTCGAGAACAAAGTCAAATTTTGGCCCCCGAGAAGTAGCTGTCGGAGGCGAATTTTTATTCGAATAGGTATATTTGAAACATGTAGCTTGCAGAAGAAATTTTTACATCAAATTGAGGACAAAAATTGGCAAGAAACAAGCTAAACCGCTTAGTTGAACACATTAACAAATTAATTTTTATTTTAGTACAATATTGGGACCGGTCCAAGCGGGAGCGGCATGGAACTCAGTTATCACCTACCTTGTACCACCCTAGTTACGGCTCTGGAGAATATTAACGCGTACAAAGTAATTAAACCCCAAACGGACTTCAAACAAGCCCAAACATAACGAACAATACTTCTGTGTGTCTCAAACACTATCTGAAGTGTGCAAAGACAAATACAAAATAGAAAGAAATAAAAAATAGCGAGAAGATTTGAATCCAATTCCAAAGGTTCAGGGTCTGTACTAAACTCTGTCAGGCGTCGATACGTAGACGCTGAGATTCTAAAATATTCCTCCCACTTATAAAAAATACCAGACTGGATCAAGTAGGCTGCACGGTTGGAGTAATATACTTCCTTGAGTTGGAAATTTTTGATATGCCAAAACACTGGGCCATAAAATAGACTTTCTCTCCCTTTGTACAACAAGTTTTTAGGATGGATATTTATCCAATCGGATTTATTGAAAAAATTAAGTAGACTTCGGGACGAATCAAAGAATGCAGACTTATTACATTCGGCTAAGGATTTTTGAAGAGTAGTGTTTGGATAGTTAGTAGGGAATGAGAAACTTGCAATCACCTCTTTCCTGTGCCTTAAAGGACTTTCCTCTGGTAAATTTTGAATATGAGTGAAAGCATATTTTTCTGCAAATACGAAACCTCTGCTGTGAGTGGCCCATTGCAGTCTGGCACGTGAATTTGGTTCAATATTCAACGAGAGTAAATATTCCTTGACCTTTGTACCACTTATCTGTAGGCGATCACGAAAAAATATCAATGGTACTTCCCACTTTGGCGTGAGCGGAGTATAGATGCTGTAATTTTCTTTCAAAATCTGACTAATATTCTCTAACTTGTCAGAGGGTTTGGGTGCGGTGAAATGAGTGACTGCTATCCCCTTGTAAGCATTTGTAATCACAACAGACATGAGCAAAATTCCAGTCATAGCCATCTTGAACGTCAATAAACGAGCAAGTCTTGACCTGGCGTCTAAACTATTATCAAGGAAATGTGATACTAAAAATAATGCTAAATTTTGCTTCTTTGTGATTTTTGGCCACATGATATTGAAACAGACAACCACAACAGGAAAGCTCAGAAGTACAGCGATCCACACTTCCATTTGATAAGCAATGATGTACCCACTGAATGAAATTAATCCATCCTTCCACCCATCACAAGTCACAAATGTGTAGCTGTGATGCCCCACGCCGTGTAGTGAGTAAATACCAAACTTTCCTATTGGTAGATCCGTCGTCTCAACTTCAAAATGATTTTTCGACTTCTCAGCGCAGTCCTCGGTATTACATAATATGATGGTTGAATTTGTTGCATTCTGGAATAGTATTGAGACTAAGATGATTTCCAACTGATATCCATATTCTTTCGAAGTTCGAAAACCGACAGAACTCGGAATTGGGTTTCCCTTGAAAGGCCTCGCTCCCCCGCTGTTCTCATGTATGACTTTTACGTTTTTAATGTTTGCAAATAAAATCAAATTGTAGTCTTCAACAAGGTTTGCAAGATTATCATTAGAATAATGCCCGAGTTTGATGAAGGACTTCTGGTCCAGTTGAATTCCGAACACTTCCCTTGTCCTCCAGTATATCAATACGGACTGAACAGGAGGATATCTGCTCCAAAAATGTACATCGATACAATATTCAAAAAAGTGGACAAATACGTTAGCACTGAAGTTTTGAATTGAAGTGTTCGTATTTACTACGAGAAAAATTTTCTGGATCTCCGTGTCTGTTTTCTCCACGGAGTAGTAACCGTAGGCGATATAAGTCCCAGGCTTGATTAAAATCCTTGACGAGAGAAATTGCATTTTAGCCAATGCTTGAAAGTATTGGTCTTCGACTTGATGCGGTAAAGGTTTAGCGGGAACACTCGGTGGAAATATCAGGATGTGTGTGAATATTTTTCCAGTGTATTTTAAATTACGAGCGTTGGAGTAGAAATTGTAACGAAGAGCTTGATAGACTATCCACCTTGTAAAAATGTTACTTGCCCAACAGGAGACATCGTAGGACTTGTAGTCAGTGAGGTTCATGAGGTTCTTGTAACTGTCGAGGACGGACGAGGTGTTTTCTATTGTACTCGCAAGTATGGGAAAATTTAAATCTGTAATTTGTACACCTTCCGAATCCACATTTGAGAAGAATATCAAATGGATTTGTGTGGTGTTGGTGTCGAAATTATTAAAAAACTGTCGCAGATGAAATTCCTCAGCGACAGACACTGTCACACAACACAGGACAAAATAGGTTTTTATGAACTTTGATAGTTTCTCCATTTTAGAATAAATTGGACAAGCTTTCTTAGAACAAATTCTAGAATATGAATGGCAATGGTTTTTCACTCTCTGTCAAACTGCCACGTTTCAATGTCACAGAATGTACTGAAGTATTGTTTCCGTGGTCGATATATTCATCTTAAAAATGGAATATTTAATAAGCAGGGACAAGCGTCGCATTATTTTACCGCATGGAATGAGCGATTTTATTCGCGTTCGGTATCGAATGTAGAATGTAAGAGTACTATATATCCGTTCGTTTGAAGTGTGGTCTTCGAAATCTGACTTGGGCCTCACTCATAATGTATTTGGCATGGGATTTTTTTTTAGCGGGAACGTCCATCGCGGACAGTACCCAGAACGAACCCACATTCGAATGCAGTTCGACATATATTCTAAGTATGGATGAGACCAGAAAGCTTCCAAGTTCAGTTGTCAATCCACGTATATAAAATACAGGACATGTTACTGGACAGCATTGAACGGACGATGGCTCATTCTGTTCTAGAGGTCTGGTGCAGATGATAGGCTTTGTTAAAGGTTGACCTGATCCTTGATGTTTGACCTGGAGTGGTGACCTCATGTGAAAGTGCAGGAAAGTACGTCATCAGACATATCAATCTAAATATAAAGTTAAGGCAGTTCGAACAAGCCCTACGAAATGTTGACCTGACCCTTCACATTTGACCCAGAATGCTCACCTCATATGAAAGTACAGTAGAGTACGTCATGTCATGTCATATGACATCAATTTTGTATTTATTTGCATTATGAATTTTATTGATTGTAAATATTTTGCTAAAAAAATTTCATTAAACTAAGAAAAACAACAGCTGATCGTAAATGTGTTTCGAAAAACTATTTATTTAAGTAAAACGGCAGAAACTGGTCATTACATGAATATCATGTGCCTTATGATTTTAAAAAAGTTATCAAGGCGGATCGAACAAATCGTACGTAAAATTTACGGGCCCCCTTCCCATTGATCTGCAGTGGTGCCAGTCCCCGGGTGGTGGAATACTGTTCGATGTTTTACCCAGAATTTGATGGGCATCAGGATGTTTAAGGACGGGGTGACAGGGTTGTAGGCTACGAGTGAATAAGTGATCAACGCACCCGTTCTCGTAGGACGGGTCGCCATACTGGTAACATTATTTTCAATACAAATATTTTAAAAGTGACATGTACTCGGCTTGCATATTAATGCCACCGAAAGTGTCAGTCCGAGTAATGAAAAGGGGTGTGAATTTACTTTGAGAATACCGAATCTTGGAATACCGCCATACATATATAAAATAATATCGCTTGTCTCTACATTTGGAGGAACTGCTAAACATACATGCTTTATAATGGCTATCTGAAATGAGAAATGAGTTTTTTTCAACGCGGGAACCATTGCGGAAACATTATAATTTAAAAGGAACCCAATGAATAACTATAATATGTGTAGATAACATAAGGAACGAGAGTTGAATGTCAACTTTACAATCATGGGATCACGGGGGCCTATCCCTTGGGCAAACAAGATGATGCTTTTATTCATTTATATAGATTGTTATACAGGGTTATCATGAAAGAGGTTACCCACTGTTTGTATTATTTTCCGCGTAGTTACAAAAATAGATGTTACAGTTAGCTGGGTCAAAATTGTCATTAGGTTAATTTAAGCTTTTCTCCGGTTCTGTTTGTCATTCTATTCTGATTAAAGTGGCTTATCTGCTCGCTCAATAGTGGTTATCGTTCAAATGTACAGATGTTATCATAGGTTTTGATTAGTGCTCTTCATGAATCCGGATTTGGTCGGATTCGGCTTCGTTCGAATCTGGGATTCACAAATCCCAAACCCGCCCTAACCCGGTTTTGGATGATGCGGACAACACAATATAATTCTAAGAGAAGCTGACACGAATGCAGTTATATGCATAATGAATAGAATTAAAAACGATTAAGATTTATTTAATGTATACTTAACATGTTACACAAGTCCGGCTTCCTTGACTATTGCAGAAAACATTGACTGTGTATTATTGAGAAGAGTGGCTGGACTGTCAAATTCTTGAATCCTTCCTTTGTCCAGTACCATCACTCTGTTCAAATTGAAATGTATTTAGGTCGACTTTGCTCACGAAGGATACCATAGAAAGAGCGTTTCAAATAATCCCTCCTCAGAATTGGCCGAATTTGGTATATGTATATGAGCCCTTGACCTCCTGAACAACTTTTGTGAAGATACCATCCCGGAAACCATAATCGTTTCGGACTTCCTAATTCCCGGGGAGGCATGGAAGAGGCTTGGAATTCTCGGTTCAAGTCCCCATGCCGTCCTGGATATTAGCAAGTCCAAAACGGTGAGGATTTCCGGGATAGTTTCTTCACAAAAGTTGTTCAGGAGGTCAAGGATTACAACGTATCCAGAATTCAGCTAATTCTGACAGCGGATTATTTGCCCTGCCCTTCTTGTGACATCCTTTGAGTTACCAATTATTTTCCTCAAAATGCCTCACCTGGTTGAATCCATGATAGTATTAATTCGATGTGCAATTGTGAGGACAGTCGCAGTTGCAAATTCCTTTCTAATGACTACTTGTATGAATCCATCAGTTTCTAAATCAACGGATGACGTAGCTTCATCTAGTATTAAAATTTTGGATTTCCGTAGAAGAGCACGGGCGAGACAAATTTGTTGGCGTTGTCCAACACTTTCCAAAGAATCAAAATAAACTCGGAAACAAAGTTAAAATTCAATTGAATTTTAGTACGAAATGTAAGTAATATTAGTCTACCTAAAATTTTCACCACCCTCTTGTACTTCATAATATAACCCGCCATGGAGTCCTTGTACAAATTGTTTCAAATTAGATTTTTCTAAAGCATTGTATAATTCTTCATCCTTATGATATCCAAATGGGTCCAAATTAAATCTTAAAGAACCAGAGAAAAGAACAGGATCTTGTGGAATGATGGTGAGTCGACTACGCAAGTCCTTGAGTCCAAGGGATGAAATATTTTGACCATCAATCTTTATAGTCCCACTTATTGGTTCAATCAGACGAAACAACCCTAGGACCAGTGAGCTCTTCCCACCACCTGTCCTTCCAACTATTCCAATCTACAGACAAATGTACACACACGGTGTTATTAGAAGATATTCTACAAAATACATACAGCATTTTCTGGACTACAATCCGGTCTCCATTACCACCCGGTCGAAATCTTAAATTTGGTTAATAGTACCCGGTCTCCAATTGACGACGGGTCAGCCATAGAATATAATGCTCTTTATTTAAGCTCTATGGTTGAGACCATAGAGCGCCCATGCTCTCAGTGCTTTACTCTATGGTTCTGCCAATTCATTAACTGACAAAAGCCGATCTCTATTAGACCGCGGTCTCCAATAGAACCCGGCCAACAAAATTATATCCTTTTAATGGATCCCCGGGGTTCCAATAGAGGAAATACGGCAGATCAAGTTCTTTCCATCTCGCTCTAGTTGAGCTAATTGGTCGACCTTGGGAGTATGAGGTAGAATGTGGGATAGATTTATGAGGGGTCCTCCTGTGTACTTACTCTCCTTTCAAATGAATTATCTTTTCGTACACAAGGCATTCAAAGCTTTCTTTTCAATTTCCAATGTATACAGATGGTGGTGTAAAAATTCAAATGATTACCTTTTCCCCGGAATGAATTTTACAATTGATATCATGGAGAACAGGGTTCATTCCTGGATGATATGTCGTCGCATAACCCCCCTGAAAACAAATCTCACCCCTCTCCGGCCAATTTTCTTTGGGTTTTGTCGATTCAATTTGATCCTCAGCTTCCTGACATCAACAACATGAAACATGTGTAAATGTTCTGGCTACTTTCAAATGTAAAAGGTCAAAGGTCAAATGATTTACCATGTCAACCTCACTGTACTCCTTAATTCTTTCCACGGCCACAATATTAGTCTCAAGGGACGATGACATTCTTACCACCCAATTTAAAGTCCCTGTCACTTGAAGTGCATAGGAGATTGAGAGTCCAGCAAGTCCTGAGCTCAATTCATCCTCAACTTGTAGAACAGCCATGAGTCCGACAATCAATACGATTGAATTAGCAATCATCTCCAATCGAATCGAAAGCCAACGATTAGTAATCACAAATGGATAATATGTAGTTTGATTCAAATCTACTTTAACTTCAAATTCTTTTGTAAAATTTTCAAGTAGACCAAAAGCCCGGATTGTCGTCAAACCTGACAAAGTTTCATCAAAATGTGTGTGAATCGGTGATCGACTGACTGACTCCATTCTTTTCAATTCCCTTGACGTAGCCAAGTAGTAGCGTTGAATAAAGACATACAATATGGTGATTGGAATGATGACAAGAATGAATATTGGCATAGAGTAAGAAATGATGATGACAGTTGAGACGACACTCAAGAGACAGAATAGGTAGTCACGGAAATTGCTAGGCAGTACCGAGTCAAGGGTATCCACGTCTTTTCCAAATCGATTCAAAATTCTTCCATGTGGTGTTGACTCAAAAAATTTCATGGGTGCACGTAAAATACGGGTCAACATTTGGGAATGAAGATATGCAGATGCTTGAGACATTCCATGGGACATTGTGAAACAACTGAGGATGAAAAATATGATTTGACCAAAACCAAAACCGGCATAGAATCCAATATACATAACACGTTTGGAAGGATCTGTAACGTAGACCGTAAAATAGTCCGTATGAATAGGTTAGTAAAATAGTCATGGAAAATAATCCAGTAATATAGCTAAATCAGCATATGTATTTTACCTTAGTCTGTAATCT